>VXBT01013163.1:290353-318902 GCA_013400235.1 Oriolus oriolus
GTGCTGGAGCAGATCTGTTTCTGAGGGCGCTGAGGCCCATGGACAGGGCCGTGCTGGAGCAGCTGCCCCTCAGAGCCGCTGTGGCTGTGGATAAATGAATGCAGCAGCAGGTGGGCCCCTGAAGAGCCTGTGGCTCACAGAAATGGCTGCACAGAATAGGCAGGTACAGCCGTGAGGGACTGCAGTCTCTGGGTAAATCCAAGCCAGAGCAGGGGTAAGGGGAGGGGTTCATTGCAATGTTAAACATAGTGGTCTGGTCCAAAGGAACTGGGGTGGAGGCTGCAATGGAAATACCTTTAACCTGTTGTAATCCAGGATTTGAGATGTGTGTTATAGGAATTATCATAGCAGGAGCCACTGAACCAATGAAGGACAACCTCACATGAAGCAGTGCAAGTGCAGAAACATCATGATGTATTGTTGCAAAGCAGCTGAAGGAAGAGCTTGAGAAAGAACTGCTACATATTCTAACTACAAAAACCAGTAATTTGTGCAACTAGGGCACCACCTTGCACTGCTGTCAATTTTCCAAGGGGGTTCCTTACCATGATCAGCTGAGATTATAAGCAATAAAAATGAGCTCAGAGGCTGAGCTGAGTACTCGGGGCTCAATTCAGGAGCAAACATCTGCACATAGGTTCTTGATTCCTCAGTACCTAGAATATTTTGCACCACATGTACCTGCGGTCACTACCTCATTCACTTGTCAAGTGACTAAGCACAGGTTTTGTGAGGCACTACACCATTTGAATGATCTTACTGTAGGGTTTACAGAACATGTCAAAAAAAGGGAAAAATTTTTAAATTTTGCTAGAGGAAGTTACCTGATATATATCACCATAATTTTCAATTTCTCCACTTGCGCTGTGACATTTGCCATCATTGAAATCCCAGCCAGAGTATGGTACAGCCGGAAAATCTCTGTTTCCGGCATTAAATTGGCTTCCACAGGTAGAATGTGTGCCTGAACCACCTGCAGCCCCACACATATGGTTGACAACAGCATCCACATAGATATGAACCTGGAACAGCAACATGTGCATTAGTATGTTTTGTAGTGAGCGTGAAGTGATAGCCAGGGCTTTACCACATCACTATTAAGTTGATTTTTTTTCCCTTTCAGTTTCTTCTCAGTTTACACCTCCTTTGAGGATAGCAACACCTTCCCTCAGCTGATACAGCACTTCTTGCTGTATCAGACCCAGATTTTCAAGGCACTTACTCCAACGTTGTTGCATCTGGTCACCATGTCTCTGAATTCCTGTTCATTTCCTGATCGAGTGCAGAGCTTGTAGCTAATGGGCTGGTATCTTTCCCACCAGGGTCTGTTTGGGTTAGTAATGATAATATTTTCATTCGGAGGTGAAACCTGCAGATGAAATTATGTACTTTGATAAGAAAACAAATGGTTCTATTGCAACATTTTAAGGGCAAAATCTGCACTCAGGACCTCTGCCCTCAGGACCTCTGCCCTCAGAGGCAGGTTAGTGCCCAATCCAGTCTCTCTCCCACAGCAGAGGTCTGTGAGATGTCTGTTGTGTACACTGGCAAGAAAGACGTTTTGGTTTGTTCCCATGGGTTGCCCAGATGCAGCACAGACCTGCTTTCAAGGACGTGTGCACAGAAGGGCTGAAGCTACAGGAATTATTTTTACCTGTAGTAGTGACAGCCTTAGGAATGCCAAACCTCAATACTTACATATTTCCTTCAGAACAACGTAAAGAGCTCTACCTTCTACTTAGCTTTCAGGGGAAGCCTTTCAGAGGAAAGCATGCCATTTTGGAACTGATCTGCTAGAGATACACGATCATTCATTGGTCCTGCAGGGTTAGGATTGCTTCTAAAAGCAGTTACTACTTCCAACCCTCCCTCCTCAGCAGCAAAGTTACTTGGAGCTCACTGTCTCCAACTCAGGCATTTTATTTATTAATCATATTGCAGTGCCATTTTCCTACTACTCAGCTGTGAGGAAACAACTCACCTGAACACCTCCAAATCCATTAGGAGCTAAGTAGCGTTCACACTCCAGAGCAATATCCTGCCAGCGCCATTCAAAGAGATGCACAATAGACGTTCTCTTAGCGAGAGTGTTGGGGTTGTACTGCCCCCAGCAAAGCCCTGCAGCTGCGAGGACGAGGAGGAAGACTTGCATGGTGCCTTCAGTATAAGGCTGTGGTCTCTCTACTCGCAATTTATGTGCCTGCAAGATGACAAAGTCCCTATGGCAGGTGTCAAAATTCCCATGGATCAGTGCTATCAGTTATTATTTAGATAGCTAGCTCAATGTCATTCCTTTAGTTTGTTTTTTCTCCTGGATTACCTAACAGCTGAAAATAAAATACTTTTTCACAGTGATTGTACACCATCATAAACCAAGTGGTCTGTGAGCATTGCACCCAAATCCAGAATTGTGCTCTTTCCAATCATGCAAACAAAGATACTTTATCAAAAGTATTCCAAAGCATAATACATAGATGCTCAAAGGGGTCTCTGGAAGGTAAAAGGAGTGGGAGGTGATTGAAAGATGACTGGAAATCTAACAGCATTAGGAGAATGAATGAGTTTGCCAGCATCCAGAGACATCTTGCTCTCAGGATTAGCCTGAGTTCAGACCAGGGTACCTGAACAACCACGCTCAATCAGTAAAAGATTTATCACACAAGACGTTGCGGGTCTTCACCAGGTGAAGAATCCCACTGGTGACTAGAAACTGACACCTTTTCATACTTGATGTTTCCCTGGTGTCATTGTCCAGTCCCTGCTAGGAACTGTTACTGGTTTTCTTAACACAGTCGTGCAGAGCAGCTGTGGCTCTACCTGATGGAAAGTGATCAGAGCTGCATTTGCCTCTCTAGCAGAAATTTTGCATAAGGTTTCACCTCATTTTAAATGATCGATGATTCATCTGAGTCAAGGAACAAAACCCAAAATCAAATGCAAATGATAGTGCAGATGAGTTTTAGGTGCCTGACATATAACTGAAGTAGAAAGCTAGAGCTGTTGTCCAAGTCCTTTCTTGCTTTTCCTACAATTTTCTCCTTCAAAAAAAAACTTTTGACTTTTCTTCATGAAATGATTTCAGGTCTTCATTTGGAACTGACTTGTAAGACCAAGGTCTCAGCAATAATCCTCCACAAATAAACTTGGGTCATACCAACAATAAAACAATACTCCAAGAGAATACAAAGACCAGAAAATCACTGGCATTTGATGAATACTTGTGAAGAAAAAAAGTTTAAAAAAATGTCACAGCTACTCCAGGAGAAAAGAAACAACAGTACACTTCATACCTGAACTGCCTCTGGTGATTTGTTTCTGAAACTGGCCATGCCAGTATGTCACATGCATCCTTCTCTTTCCCAGATCTGGTCTTCAAGGACAAAATACACAAGCAGGTCCCATCTTTCCACCTGTTCATTTTCATATCACAGACCTTATTAAAGGCCTCTTTTCCCACTACTACAGTGAAATAGTAAATTACTGTGAATGACCTTGCCTACTCACTAACAGCAAGGAACCAGTGAGTGACTGCACCTCATGATTACCAATTCAGTGAGAAGAGACCCCCTCATTCCTCAGTATTACTGAGAGCAACCAAATGCACCTGAGGTTAATTTTTACATCACCATTCCCTGTGGAGTGCCACTGAGGTGATGGAATGTCACTGCATGACTTTCAGTATCCAATGCCATGTATTTTCCAGTGAAAAATACACTGCTGTCAGCCAAGAATAGGATGGACCCATCCTCAACAGCCCAATGCAATGGATGGCAAAGCCACTGGCAAAGGAGACTGGGAGCTCTCCCACAACCACCTGGGCAGGCTGTGACTGTTCAAGCAGGTCGCAAAAAAACGCTGACTTGAAGTCAGCACAAAGGGCTGGTAGGTGGCCTTTATTTCAGATAAACAACTGTGGCACTTGAGTGCATCAGCTGACAGTGTCAATTGAAAGGGTGTGAATGTCTCCTCGGGTTTAGCCAGACCAGCATGAGGAGGAGTGTACACATGGCTCAGCATGAAATATACAAAGTTAACAACTAACCAAAGTTTTCTGAAGGTAGCAATGGGCTTTAGCTGGTTTCAACCCACATATTCCTTACATATTCCTTTCCTACAACTGGGAGTGCCCACCATCCTAATGGTGAGTGCATTTTAGGCATCAGCAATGGAGATCAAGTCAGTATTGGCGTAACAATGGAAGATGTATGGTTTTGATTTGTACAGGCACAAACTGACTGTGAACCAGGTAACACACAGGCTTGAATGATGCCACAGGCTGGAATAACTGACTGGCATGGACCAGCTTCTTCTGACCCAGGCCCCATGTTTGGTTTGTCACAAAAAAGGGATAAACTTGATCTGAATGCCATTTTTTATTCACCAGATAATCTACAGACTGACAGAAGAAACACATTTTCAACCGAGATATAACTTGCTATGAACTTGAATTGTGCCATGTTTCAGCACAAAGGGGCCTCCTCCTTGTTTTTGGACATCCTATCAATTCCCAATCCTGCTTGCCTCTAAAGAGAACTACATTTCCACTTATGCACAGAGCAGCAATATTTTAAATTTAATAATGTCAATCTTCTCCTTTCATTTTTCATTAGTACCTTAACTGAATAAAGTGCACTTACAAATGCACGCAGGTGTATAGCACCACTCCCAGATCTGCACTGGCACCACCAGCTCCCATCTCCGTACAGCAGCTGCTCACTATTTCATTAGCATTACAGCTAACACACTTTGCTCTGTCTCGGTTCATGCAGTGCTGAGAGCCAGGACATTCTGCACATCTGTTTGCTGTTAGCAAAAGTACAGGGGAGAAGGAGCAACACATGCACAACACATCTGGTTACAATTTAGCATCAACATGAATGGCAATGAATGGGTCTTCGTCTTCATTCCCAATCAGGAAATTAGCCACGCCATCAGCAGCAACATGAACTTCAACTGCTGTACAGAAGTCACCTTCCTTTTGCCCAGAAATGACATCGCAGTAAGTGCCAGCAGGCAGACCAGTCTGCAGAGATACGTTCAAGGACCTTTGGAAAAGAATCAAATGCAGTAAGGATTATGAAAATGCTCTGCAAATCATATTGGAGACCTTCTAAGATGTTAGGTAATTCTGGAGTTATCCTCTAGCACTTCTCTGGACATTGCAGAATCTATTCAATCACTTCATCCTTCAAATTGCTCATCACCACAACCTACTTCTAATTATTATAGCTCTGACATACTCCTGCTCTCTTACCATCTCATTCTTGCGTAAAAGATTGCAATACAGTTTTTAAAACTGTGACATTTGGAACGTATTCCCAAGTTTACAAGTTCTCTCACTTCTATAAATTCAGACTTTGCTGGCTGACCAGGCTCAGTGACAAAGCCAACTTCAGAACAGGGAAATACCAGGACCACAGTACAAGGCCTAACTGCCAAGAGTGAAGAGTGTCCCTGGTAGAGTGAAAAACGCCAAGATTAAATTGTCAGCAACCGAGGAATCCACTACAAAGATCTACTCAAGCTAGCAACACCTTAAAAGGTTTCACTACTAACTAGATTTTTTAAATACATAGATAATGATTTATTTATAATCATAATAAATTATTATTTATTTCCCTCTTACTCACCAGTCGTCATTATTGAAGATGATGAAGCCTTTATTACCACGGCCAAAAGCTACTTGATTGCTGCCATTGTCCCACCAGTTGGAGAAAGGCTCACCATCCACCACATTACGGAAGATAACCATGTTCCTGAAAACACAAGGAATGCCTGGCACTGCACCTGCAACAGCTCTAAAGCCGCACGGAGCAGGAAGCAAAAGCAACTGCTTTTACTTCTTGTTTCTCCCCAGTGCCCTACTTTATTTGACGCCAGCGATGTTCACAAACCCAGTCGTTGCCACAGGTCGTGTCCTCGTTGATCGTAACAGGCTTTATGGAGCCATCCGTGTTGCTTGGGGGTCCAACCCAGTCATTGACGTCCTGTCATTAAAAAGACAAGTTTGTAACTTCTGACTGAAAATGCTGAGAGACCATCTGGAGAGCAAAGCTAGAGGGAGCATCAAAGTTTCACCAGCTAGATCCAGCGTGGGACAGGGAAATCCTTTAACAAACTGAGATGCACCAGGCTGTTTCTCTGGCCCTGGTCTGACCCTTAATCCCCATGGATGGATCTGCAGCATTACAAGCTCACCTTTCCATTTTCAAAATATCTTGGCCAGCGAAAACTTGACATCACACGTGTGAACCCATACGGATGGGCAAGCATGAAACCAACTGCCATTTTATAGAGCCTGTTTGTTGGACAAACAAGGAACAAGACGTGGAAGGAGGAACCTGCCAGAGAACAGACAGACAAACCAGCAAAAGCAAGAAGCAGCACCCAGACAAGAGCAATCCCTTACCTGGCATCCCAGAAGGTCAGAACAGAAGCTCCACCGGCCCCGTGCCCTCTCTGGTTGTCGTGATTATCCACAAAGACCAGGGCTCTGTCGGAAGGCACAAAGCCCCAGCCTTCTCCCCAGTTCCTAGCCAAAAACACAGACTTGAAGATACCCTGTCAATTGTTATATCTAGTGAATCCTGGATAAGCTGCAGCATCTTCATCCTTACTTTAAGTAGGCCATCTTTTCTCCATCCCACTTGCGGATCACTGTCCCCAGTTTGGCACTGTATTTGAATTCTGTCACTCGGCCATTTCCAAAGTAGTCGCTGCCTTTGATGGGCTCTCCACCCAAGTCAATCACCTGGTACAGGAAAGATAGAGCATTTCTTTCTACTCAAAAACCAAACAAATAAAAGACATTGCTTTAGACATTGGTTTAAGCAAGGCGAAAGTACTTGAGCTAATTATGTTATTTGGCTTTCTTGCAAAATTGTATGTAAGGTTATTTTCTCCTTTTCTCCTTTTAGCTCAGTCCAGCTGTGAACATCTTTTCCATCTCCATCCTGTATCTCCTTACCCCAACTGATCACTTACCCATCATTAAGGCTTGGGCTGTACGGACTTAATATTTAGTAGGGTCACCAACGCCTCTGCTTCCAGCAGTTGGGCTGCCTCATTTTATTATGGAGTTAAGAAATTTTCTATTTGCCCTAGACTTTGCAGGCAAGACAGTAATTTAATAAAAGGTGTGCAGCAAGTTTAGCTTCTGCTGACCAAAACCAACAATTGCTTGTTCCAACTTGTTATTCAAATGTAAAACAGAAATTTGGAATATAAGTAACAGTTGTTATGCCATTGGAAAATAACGTTTCAGACCATAATCAACATTTATGTCTTCTCTTGCAATTTATTATCCAGAATTTAAAATTCAGGAAATTAAATCTCTTTTTTAAACCAATAGAATTTTTACACTAACTCTAATGTAGTAAATTTCATCTCAATAAAATTTCCAGGTTACCTAATTCCAGAAGGTCCAAAAAAAGTGGGGCATTTTGCACATCAATTACCATTTATGGGCAGATTAGATATTTGTAGATTATGGTTATTAAATCTTGTGTAGATCTGCTTGGGCTCAGCCCATTGCTTTCCACGTGTGACCGAGCCTATACTGGGCCTGAAAGAAATATGCTTCTGAAGTAAAATTTTAAAAAATTAAAATTACCTCCTGGTAAATGAAAGGTTTAGTTCCTTCAGGAAACCACTGAGTATTTAGATCTTTCAGCTTGTCTAAAATTGCCTTGACATCCCCAGGCCACATGTGCTTGGCAGCATCGATCCGGAATCCTGCTACACCAATGTCAATGAGATGGTTCATGTACTCTGCAACCTTGGAGCGCACATAGTCCTTCTCCAGGGCCAGATCCAGAAGGCTGACCAAGCGGCAGTCCCGGACCTGTGCAAAAATTCTTAAATGAAACATTTTTCACCTAATAAACTTAATATAGTGTTCTACATACATTTTGAATGTTCTTCCCTGCATTACGATGCCAAATAAAACCTTCAGTAGCCTTTGTTCCCCATGCATATTTTTGCTTTGGAAAGTAATCTACACAGCAGCTGCATTAACAAATTGCATTTACTCCTCCTGGTGCCTTAGGTTTTAGCTTTTACATTTTTCAAAATTCTGTAACTCTGAACTGTCTTGCAGCCTGTTAGCTGCTGCTCTGTCATGCTAAGACAGACATAACAAAGCCTCTCCAGGCCTGCTCTCCAAGGACACCCAGACCATCCTAGGCCCAAAATGCGTAACCCAGCATCTTGAGGAAGGTGGGCGAGCTGAGGGGCAGTTACATCATTAGCTAAAGTTTAATTGGCGAATTTATGCTGATATGCAAATGCAAACCTGTAACAGTGTGAAGAACTCATGACTTGTCGTCCATCTTGGGTGAAGCCTTTGGCCTGCCCAGGGTGTACCTGTGAAGGCCTCTCAAATAAATATCCACCTTTATTCCCTTACTCCTGTCTAGTCTCTGTTTCAGGTTGCCTCTTTAGGCATCACTCCTTTCTGAAATTGAGACCAAAGAAAGCTTCCAAATTACAATAAAAGGCAAATAACTTCTACCTTTTTTTAACACAACAAATAGATTTGATAAGCTGTAAATTGTCTTTATTAAGTACCTAAGCACACCTATCTAAATCTGAAATTGAGCCTTTGTCTCAGGTACAGCTATCCCTTTAAGAAGTGGCGTTCCTGATAGCAGGATAACCTCTGTTACTAATTGGATGGTTTTTCATGAGGCTTTTTTTTTCCTTTTAAAAAACGTCTCACTGTAAATGAGAGCAAAGAAATCACAGCACAGGAACAGACTTACATGAAAGCTACAGTTGTAGGTTTACCTGAGATACATCATGATAATTCTCAATGTTTCCACTTCTAGATTTACATTTATGATCATTAAAGTCCCAGCCAGAATAGGGCACAGCTGGGAAATCTTCAGTCTTTGCATTGAAATAGCTTCCACAAGTAGCATGGTCACCAGCCCCAGCATTAGCTCCGCACATATGGTTGATCACTGCATCCACGTAAATGTGCACCTAGAGAACAGTATTCACATAACAATTTGAGAAAGCTACTTCCCACAGCACCACTAATTAATGTTCTCTCTCCCATACCTCCTGCCCTATCCCCCTATTTCTGCTTGCTTGCTTCGCCCAACGTTTTATTCAATTTTATTTTATTAGCTTACAGCAACAGTGATAAAACATGCAGCCCAACAGACAAGCAGGTAACACTGCATCCATTTTTGAAAATGGTAGAATCACTGCCTGTCTATATCCTTGTATTGTAAACACCAGAAGGTTTTAAAAGTACTTACTCCAACATTGTTGCACCTGGTCACCATGTCTCTAAATTCAGTTTCATTTCCAGATCTTGTGCACAGCTTGTAGCTGACAGGCTGGTATCTTTCCCACCATGGTTGCTGGGGGTCAGTAATGATAACATTCTCATTTGGAGGTGAAATCTGTGAATAAAACAATGGCACTTGGTAACAGGATACTGATAATGGTTAATTTGTTTGCCCAGTATTTTTAGGGAAAGAACATTACCCACTTAGATCCTCAGTATCCTCTGCTTATACTGTAGTAGGCTGGAAATAAAAGACTTAGGCCTGGCCTTCAGCAGGTAGAAACATACTAAAAATTAGGTCCATGGACAGAGTGTCCTATTATCTTTGTGACTAATTGCAGGCCTCAAAAAAACACATCTGAAATTGAACAACAAGGTCAACAGAGGAAGGAAGTGACTGTATAACAACTCATGTAAGATCCTGCCTTTAAAATTGATACAACTTCTCATTTTTGTAATGTTTCGGATGAATGCATTCTTGACCTAATTCTTCTAAGTTTCAAGGTGAATTACACCTCTCCCTTTTACAGACTTTCAGGATATGTTTTAGGGAACAAGCTTTTGCTGCCACCTCCAAGCCTCTAGGCATAACAAGCTGATCCCACCATTTCTCAGAAAGATCCCTACAGCCCCTTAGCTGCCACACCTTCCTGACCAGCTCAGCAAGCCATCATCTTAAAAAAACTTCCTGAGATGCTGCCACAGAATGGATTCAAAAGATATAGATGCATATGCCACAGTCTGAGAAATCAGTTTAAAATCAATCTCATCTGCGTGCCTGGAAAGAAGGTGGCAAAGAAAGTATGTATTTTTTGAAAATTATGGGAAAGTTCTCACTCAGGCCAACTTGCAATCTCTTGGGCTACAAGAGACAGGCAGACTTCACACCACTTTTTCCTAAGCAATCTGACAGGCAAACTGAAATAGTTTAATAGGTGGCTATTCTCCTGCCATGCCACTGCACCCAAGTGCCAGTACTGGTTCCACAGGAACACATCTCTGTTGTTTAGACAGAACTGACTCACACGGGGACACCTTCACCAGAACCTGTGTTCAGTTCACTTCCGCCTGCTCACACCAGGTTCCTGCAAACAAGGGTCTCTTAGTGGCTTACCGTGACACTATGCTTTACAGAAGGAAACTTGTTGGTTTGGGTGAACACAATTAGCTGCCTTTTGTACTTAATTATTTAAAACTTTCAGCACTTTTTTGTTCTCTTTGGAAGCCCTTTGTTCAGTCATAGTTTCATTTTACATTTATCTAGCTCTTAAGAGCTTCCCTTGATTTAAATAATATCAAGCAGATAAACATAGGCTACTCTTCACAGCACTAAAAGAAAGATTTAGCAAGTGATGTGCAATTCTAATTCATCTAAATGTAATAGCACAGAGCGCAAAACATGCACTTTGGAGCAATGAAATAAATTCATGCTTACTTGATGATAGCTGAGGAATATGTTTGTCAGCATTTACTACTTCCATTACCAATTTCTATTTTTCTTTCTCAATACCTGTCCTTTGGCGAACTGAACATTTTCTGTGAAAAACAAATTATCATCTATGCAGCAATTTTACTGCCTACTGATAGGAACAGACGTACCTGAACTCCTCCAAATCCATTAGGAGCTAAGTAGCGTTCACACTCCAGAGCAATATCCTGCCAGCGCCATTCAAAGAGATGCACAATAGACGTTCTCTTAGCGAGAGTGTTGGGGTTGTACTGCCCCCAGCAAAGCCCTACAATTAACAGCAGAAAATAGATACCCATCCAGTGCTCTGTGACCACTTGTGCTCTTCTTACTAACTGTCAATGTTCCTGCAAGAGGGTAAAGTACACATTAGAAAATACACATTCAAGGGTAAACACCCATCTCTGGCATCATATTTATTTAACTGTACTTGTCATTTTGTTTGAGAACTGGATTTTATCTAAGCTATATCAAACTCCCACACTAACAGTAACTTTATTTTCATGCAGTTAAAATTCAGATGTTGTCTAATGCAGGCTGCATCCAGAGTGCAAAAGTTGTGTTTCTATTAGTATAAAGCCAAAAACTACCCCAAAAGGCAAAGGAATACTTACATAAACTGAAATGGATATTTTATTTCTCATTTTAATGTATATTATTTTACATTCCTATTTATCCTTGAGAGGCATGTTTTTTTCAAACTGGTGTTGCTACGACTTGAACATACTTGGACAAGATCTTGCAGAGGCAGTGTATTTCTTACTGTGATTTGTTGTGAAATCCCAGGTATTTTGGAGGTCTAACATACACGAGTCTGCCATTCATGATATGCATGACATCTCTCATTCAAACAACAGCCCGAAACTTGGAAGATCTCTCAGATACGGAAATTATGATAGTGACTCAAACCCAGAAATGCTAAATGTCTGATCTCTGCAATTTGTACCTGTACAATTTGTGTGGAAATATTCTCCTTCTAAGAACATGAGCAATGGCATGTGGATGTTAGAAGTGCTGTGAAGCTCCACAACCAAGAAATCTCCTTCTCAGTGCCCAAGTACAGAGTTCTGCTAAAGGAGCTTTCCAGAGGATTGAAACCAGCTGCATTCCCTTCTGATGAGCTAGGCTAAGAGCTGTATTTCCCAAATCATATCCTATTTGTATTTACTTATGGACGAACACAGGCGACAATCCTTGTATTAAAGTTACCTCTCCTTTTCCTCACCTAGAGAGATACAACGTATAACAAACCAGAAACTAAACAACAATCAAGGTTTACCTTACTCTATCGAGAACCTTATTTTGCACTCTTCACATTTAGAAGTTGATTTAGAGAGTCTGACATACAAAGAAGTCCTACAAGAACTTCTGCAAACAGAAGGCTGAACTAATACTTCCCTTAAATAACAAAATACAGAATCTTGTTACTTTCCTCTAAGTATATATCCTTTATAAAAAGCTATCTTACAGAAACAACACAGAGCAGAGATTCCTGTCATAGGGGAAACTGAACACTTCAGTGAAGGTTTAAACATGAACACAAGGGCCTTCAGGTTTGCTACACAAAGAAAACCAGTGCTTTTCCTGATTTAATATGCACTTGGGAATGCACTGCTGAAAACTTCAACCTGCTATGACAGAGATACCCAGACATAAGTTTATATAAAATTTTCCATGACTTCAACAAAACAGCCCTCATTTTTGCTTCAAGGAAAGGATGATCCCTATCTCTCAGGCAGTGGAGCTGCACTATTTGGAGCAAATTTAGGCACAAAATATACCAGTTTATTAAGTGTAGAACCTGCCATCCAGAGCCCATTGCTAGCAGCTGTCACTATTCTTCACAAGCAGGCACAGTTATTTAGAATCAAGCATTTGGTATATTTAGCTTGCTTTTCCGCTTGTAAACAAAACAACTTTAACACAATCATTTACTTGTAGATCTTCAGTAAGGTATACAGATAAATTTCAGCCACAAGCAGTTGTTCTGCGTGCTTCCATTTTCATGAAGGAAAGCTTTTTTGCCCTGATAGGAAGAACATACATTAAGAGAAAATGAGCTATGAAAACTCGATCTTCTCCGCTGAGAGAAGCCATTTATCAGATTGGCAAGTTTTACTTAGGGCAGTAAATACACAAAGCAGTAAGAATAATGTACCTTGACCCAACCAGCTCCAAGGCCTAGTGCTCAAAAAGAAGACTCAATGTAGATTTTTATTCCTCTGAAATAGGTTTATGGCTGCTCTGCCTTCAATACAAGCAATAATGAGAGAATGGGGATGTTGAAATCCTCACCGCTCTCTGAGGGCTCTAGCTTCAGAATGCTTTTGAATCTTGGAAAAATGGTAAGAGGCCATGTGGAAGAGAGCAACATCGACTGCAATGCAGAGAACTTGGGAGGGAAGTGTCTCTGCAGAGCCCTACTGTCTTGGCCAGCACGGGTCACCTTGTCTTCTGCTGGCTTACAGACTGAGCTGTGAAGCCCAGCCGCCATCTCCAACACACCTGCAATCGTTTTTTAATTTGCGGATGTTTGGCGCAGCTGCTGAAGCTAAAGGCTGTCACAGGGAAGCACAGTGGTGGCCCTGTCCCTTCTGGCGGCTCCCCACAGAAACCCGCTCAGCAGCCACACGGCTCGTGCAGGCGAAGCAACCCCGCTTCGGCCGCTCCTCCAGACCCACCCCGGCAGGGGCTCCCCGTGCCGCGCAGAGGCCGCAGCGGGCCGCGGTACGTACGTGCCGGGGCCGCCCCGCCGCGCTCCGCCCGCACCGCGCCGCCCCTTCCGCCGCAGCCGCGACACCGCCCGGAGCACAGCGAGGCTGGCCCTGCCCCGCCCCAGGGACTGCGCGGGACAGGGGCACCGCCGCTGGCCTGTCGAAAAAGTTTGCATTACACACCATCACGTTGATTCAATATAAAATTTCGTTCTGGAATATACTTGTTGTCGAGATTGAGAATGGAAAGCCCTCTTAACATACACTTCCCGCGCTTTTTAAAAAAAGTATTTTTGTCCTTGAGCACAGCACCACCTTGCTGTTACCCTACTTCGGCGCTTTGAAAATTCACTCGTGGGCCTTGGGTCCTGTACGTGCAGCTCAACATGGGTGTTAGGACATATTACTGTAGAACCATAGAAGCATTTTAAGTTGAAAAAGCCCTCTAGAATCAAACAAACAATTACACAGTCCCCATGGGAATGCAGCAAGTAAGCTAAGAATAATTCCAATAAAAGCATTTTAAAGTAATCTTCTAAGCCAGTTCATACTGAAAAAAACCAGCAAAGATACACTTACCATGATCCTGCCATCAATAGGAGTGATTTAGACTGTTTGCAGCTGGAACGATGACAAAATAAATCTTTCACACCAGCCAGCTCCCAAACCATCAACTATGATTTAGTCATTTATGGAATAACTTTTTCTTTAAGCCCACTGGACTGGAATCTCTTGACAATTAAATGTCATTGCAATGTTTCCCACATGGTTTTAGAGTTCCACTAACCGGCCCAATATGTAGCACATCCTACTGTGTGACCACACGTATTATCACCCTTCAACAGGGCAAGGACCACATCTATACCAGTTTTAACTGCTACTCTGGTTTTAATGACTTCAGTCTCATTAGTGAGAGTTTTCAAGTTGCAGATGAACAATGCAAGTTAATTTCTGAGGAAGGACAGTGCCCAGTTTCACAGTTCAAATTCAGGCCAGTGTACCAGTCCTCCTGCTTGGTCTCCAAGACAAGAAGATCTGTCCCACCCAAAACCCCAAGAACAAAAGACAAAATGAAGAAAATGCAGCAAAATGAAGAGAAGGGAAATAATTTATTAGATTTCACAAGCAATCTAACATACATTTATGGTGTAAGTCTTGTGATATTTAAAGATATGTGGAATCTTTAAGATGGGAAAATTTATTCTCTGCCTTAAATACTTTAGAAATGCTACTACGCACAGTTCAAGAGTCCTGATGATTACACTGCTTCTTCCCCAGCTTGATAATACTTGAAAGAGATGGAACACAAAAGGGACCTGGAACATCACAAAGGCATGTTAAAAGTAAGAACTACCAGAAAACAGTGTTATACTGGCTTTTGACAACTACATTGAAAGATGCTTAGTATTTTAAAAAGTGCTTAATGTCTGTAAAAAACACATCTTAACAGGTGCAGGCTGTATTAATTTTATATTATAGAAAGTTAAACAGTAATGTAGTATGAAACCCACAAGAACACTAGCAACAACACTACCTCAGTGCAGAGAGCAATCTAACAAAACCCAAACAACCAACAGAAAGGTAGCAGTGATTAATAGTTGATTATTAGTCCAGCTCCAAATACTTAATTGCGAGACATTGTTAATTTTCTTCTTTACTCAACAAAGACAAAGTAAGGAATGTATAAACTAAATCAACTCCAGATTGTTTGTCATATACCAGGACAACAGTAATCATCAAATGATCTAAAATACTGGTCAACCCCTTAATATTAAGACTGCTCTGCAATGTATTTTAGCCAACATATTATTATATTATGTATTTAAAGAAAAATAAGGTAACTTGGTCAGTGTGAGCTCAGCACAGCTTCACACAGATCAGCTGTGTTTCGCTAAGGAATGGGACCACATATTAGTAGGGTGTTTGATCTCTGAGGAAGAAGGTGAAGGCCACCTTCTGAGACTAGGACCCTTCATTGTGTCTATTCACACAACACAGACAACTCATTGGTTTCTTTTTTCCCCCTGAAAAAGTTTGCTTTTTAAAATTACTAGATTAGCTCAAGCTTAAAACATATTAACTCCTCCCCACACCTACTCTACATGAAAATTTAAGATGCAGTTGAGTGCTACAGGAAACATTGCACAAAAAAGGATACAACAAGAAAGGATACACTCTGCATGACAGTATTACTGCAGTATTTACGCAGGAATGTTTCTAAAGAAGAACAGCAGAATGTGGTTTAATTTTACTTGGTTCTCAGTATTGCACACACATAAGTTTATGCTACCTAGCAAAAGCAAATATGCCTCTTTGATAAAAAACAGTTCTAACCCCTTATGAGATTTACTGAGGGCTGATGCGTCCATCAACACAGAACTTCATATTCAAAAGTAAATACATTTTTTGATAACTTGAACTATTAGGACAGCAGTAGATTTTTCTAACTCCTTCAAGTATTTGCCATTTTATAGACTCACTCTATTTCCATCAGGTCCAAAACCAAATTATGTTACCCTTTAATGCCAGCTTTCAAACCACTTCTTCCCTATGAGGAAGCTGGAGACCTCTCAACATCAGTTTCTTCCACATAACTTTTCTCCAAAAAAGTTGTATCATAGCTACATGAAAAAGTCACTCTAAGTGAGCTGTTTTGCCAGTCCATCAAAAAAAAGACATTTCAGCCAGCAAGGAGTTACGTAGTATTTTTATAAACCATACATACTATTTTCTCAAAAAAAAAGGATAAAACCTTTGTAGAGAAAATTTTAAAAAAACCAAAACCAAACAACCCTACACTTGAGTTTTTATAATGGAATTTTGCAGCATAAATGAGCGTCCACCAGAATATTCCAGCAGGAACAGGAAAACAGTCATGCAGAAATAGGGTTCAGCTTAACCATTAGTTGGGAAATGAAACAGATATTTTTAATTAAACCTCATGGATCCTTAGAAATCTGTGTAACTCCGAGGCACACTGTATGATTGCAACATATAAACAGTCAGGGTAAGGCAGAAGATCTGCCCATGGACAGAACACCAGGGACACTTGTAAGATGGTAACTCCTGTAAGACTTTCAGGTGCACAATTAAATCTCTCAGGTGCACATGAAAGTTTGGCTTTGCTCACTCTGGAAAAAGCTTCTGAGTTGACCATCAACATATTAACAAATAAGCACCTCGTTATTTTCTTTATGTAATTCAAGTATTTAGCATGTTTAATAAATTCAGAATTAATGTACAAAATTAGTTGAAAAGACATGGAATTCCTTAAAAGAATGAAAGTGCTCAGGCTTTATCTATCAGGCTCTCCATTAGCTAAAATGCTTCAATTTTTTTCAATATAAGAAACCTAAGTAATCTTATTAGACGCTAGATAACATAAAGAGAAGGTTCTTTCTAACAAGAAAGGAGTGAGAAACAAGACTGAAATATTCTCATAAATACTTGATCCTAACAGAATACTTTAGCCAAGGCTCATTTCTCTCTTCTCAATGACCAGTACAGAAGAATGCCTACAAAAAAGTGATCTTTAATTTGACAAAATACAGATTTTGCACACCACAATCATTAACACAAAATAGGAACTAAGACCAAATAGCATCTCAACTATGAGGGAAACAAGTTTAAATATAATCTGATTTTAAAAATCCTTAGACAATGGATAGAATGAAGAACCTACAATTAAAGCAGCTGTTAAAAACAGAAACACTACCATCACAATAACCACACTACACTGTGGGCTTTACAACCAATTTGTAAAAATCAAAAACAACTGTTCACATCCTTTATTTCAAATTCAGATTTTCTTCAGATTAACAAGGATCAAGCTCCAGATTAAAAACACACCATGGATTAAATAGAATGATTCATAAACATTCAGCCTAAGATTTCAGTTAATTTTGTTTTAAGCAGAGGCATAACCAGAGTGATCTCCAACTGTAACCAGAAATTAAGTTCAATGCCCTATGAATCTGAGTTAGCTCATGTATCAGAGGGTGCAGATTGAGAAATAAGTGCTTTTTATTCTTGCACCAGTTACTTCACATGGTCATTTGAGAGTTCACTATGCAAATGTTTTTGGGCCATGAAACCACTCAGTTACATTAGAGCTGGTTTTGCTTGAGTTACTCTCACATAAATGAAATACTCAGAGTAGGCAGCAGTGAAGTAAAGCTACACAATAAGAAATAAATAACAATTAACTTTCTGCTAGAAGTTACTTTCCCCTCATGTTTAAATAATGCCAAAAATCAGGACCTACACATTCCACAACAAAGGAAGCCTCGATCAATGCAACATTAAGCAGCACCTTCTGACAGATTATCCTTCACTAATTCAGGCAAGTTTAAAGGATGCTGCAACAGCACTAAGAACTCATTTTGCAAAGTTAGTGAAGATCCTTTACAGCTAGCAGAAATTTATTGCTGGAACCAGTTCTTCAGGATCACTTTACAATGGCAGGGGTGGAAGGGAAGGAGTTCAGAGGCAACACTTTTCAATACCAAAGCCCTGGAAGATTACTAAAAGGTAAGTGGTCCAATTCTACAGAATTTCTCTTCAGCTTCCCAGAATAATGATTAGATAATCTGACAAGTACCCTACAATACCAGGATTACAAAAATATCAGTCTCTGAGTTTTTTAATTGAGAAAAAAGCAAAGTTTTAAACTTAAACCAACTATACACCTTGCACTCTGTTTTTCTGATATAAGCACGTTTAAGAAAATAAATTTTTATGCAACATTTCCGCTCCATCATCAGTATTCCTAAAGAAGCTGTTAAAGACAGTATATAAAAACAAACAAACACTAACAAATAAACCCCAGCCCAATTCTTTATTTTTACTTTCAGCAGAGAGTCCATACCTTGTGCAGTGTTTTACTTTTTTCTTTTCCCTTCGTTGGCATCCTGCTTTGGTCTAGCTGAACGAGCAAATTGCTGAGATTCTGTTAAGGACTACAAGCGTCTCTTAAGTAGAAGTCAACCAAAAAAGAAAAAAAAGATTACTTCTGCAAATGAGTCTAGAAAGTGACCTTTATCTGTGAATCAATTCTACTACAGTATGAAGTATCATAACAATAGTGTCTATTGGTCAAAGATTAGGACCTGACTGATACACAGTACAGAAGTTCTTAGAGAGCCTGTCCAAGAGTTTGCAATAATAAGTAAATAAGGAGGACTAACTGGGAATGGGTTAGATGCAAATGGAGTAACTACAGTAGGATAAATGCTTGATATTTACAAATGTCCAACCCAGCATGTTAATTCTTAACTTTGATGTCTCAGTATTTTGGATGAAAAACATTAAAAGCAGCAGATACTGGGCTTAATGTGAGTGCAAATAAACTGTGAAATATTTAAGTGAAAAATAAGAAAGGACTCACACACAAAAAACTAGCACTATGCAATCAAAAAGTGGCAGTTCCAGCTGAAAAACCAGTCTAGAGACCACTGACTCTAATAGGAACATTTGTTATGTTCTTGATTCTGTAAACAGAGACCTAGCCAAGTCTAAAACCTTGTATTTAATTTAAATATAGTAGTCATACAAGCTAAATTATCTTTGCAGGATCAAAGAGGTAAGACCAGAGAATTTTGTTTTAAAATAAAGCATTCTTATTTTCCTATTTTAGAAGAGGTGTCTCTATGTTTTTTTCAGCTACCATAAACCCAACAATAGTAGAGTGTGTTATGCTGACTGGTTTTTTTAAGGCATTTTCTATTTTGCAGAGCACTATGACAGCAAAACTAGAGACTGGCAGAGATTTCAAAGAATATCATGTAAATGCTTGAAGAAGAGGATACAACCACCATGGGTTTTTCAAATAAGACATAGCCATTTGCTTCTTTTAGTGCTTTAGCAGCTGCTTTTTCATTGGGAAGTCCAATGAAAGCTTGTCCCTTCATACGGCCTTCTTTCATCAATCGGATATCAAACCTAGGGGCACAACGGAGAAGTGGCAGTTACTGATGTTTAACAAACCTGGCAGATTTCACAGTACAAATAAATTCTCATGCTTCAAGTTGGAGAAAAGCCAGAAACAGAACCAAAGCCTACAAGGAGGAATGATGTCCTTGGAGACCATTTTGCCTGGGGAAACCATGTACTAAAAAGTAATATTAGACTGCAGGATGGCAAATTGATGTGCAGTACTACTAAATAGGACATATACAAAATGATCAGATACACACAATCACCTGCACAGTTCATTCTGTGTCACACAGCCAAGAAAAGCAAATCTGAGAATGAAAATATAAAGGCAAAATAATAGGATCTTCAGTCACTGTTCATAAAAAAATTCTATTTCTCTACTTGTTATAAATGAAGATTTTCAGGTCTAACACACTTTTTGTTTATACAGAAACAGAAAAAATGTAAATATGACTATTTTTAAAATCACAGTTTTCAGCAGTGCCACAGAAATTAATATAAAAGGCTTAATTTTAACCAAGTACCAAATGAACTCACATATTGCGTTCCACCTCCGACTGGAAGTCAACATATCTTCCAAAAATGAACTTGAGATCCTGAAATTAAAGCGTAGGGTGAAAAGAAATGCTAAGAAAAAGCCCTTTTGATAGATATTTAATTTCCTTGTTTACCTACCTTTTCTTGAACTTGTTTAGCTAAATTCTTCACATATATCCTGCAATTTGGATCACCTGGCTCATAGGTTTTGAAAACAGAAAATTTTTCCATTTCTTGAAGACAAAAAAAATAAACCACACTTTAGGTCATTTACTTTGCACATTTGCTCAGTATAAAATAATTTAATATATGATCAATTACAAATAGACAACCCGTGACACACTTATTTAAGCTATTTGTTGCAACAAATCAAAAAGCTATTATTAGATAATCTATTCTCATAGCTATACCTTCTCTAGAAAGTCTGTTTTTTTCTAGATCCTTTCTAGAAATAAATTCTGATGGTATTTCATCATCCTCCTCTTCAGTTTCCATTTTATCATTTGAGCTAGGAGCTGGGAAAATCCTTCCAAAGCCTGTATTATTGATTTCTTCTGTGCTTGCATAAAGGTCTGAAATTTCAACAAATTATGTAAGTGGTTTGTACATTTATTCACACCAAGATCAAGAGCCAGCAAGAAAACCACACTCTTTTCAGCAACATTTTAATGGAGCAGACTTTGTAAGGCAACTTGAATACATTCTTAAAAAAGAGTCTTAATCCCTGGTTTGACAAAAGCACCTGCTCTGTACAGTGCTCTACAACCCCATGCAGCCATGGCACACATTAGTTAGCATAAAATTTGCCTTGCTGTTCAAGCCTGTATCCATTTCAATATTTTCCTTTAAAGAAACTGGATATTACAGTAAAGTACCAGAATCACAGAGTGACCATAACCCTCTAAAAAGCCATTGCTTTTTAGAAAAACCTCATTGCTATCATTGCCCAGCACTTTTATGGCAGATAATCAGTGCACCACAGAGAAGGGGTTGGCATTCACTTGGATGCTGCTCTCTCAGAGCTGGAAAAGGAAAATCTGAAATCAGCCTGATATATTCATTTACACCATGAAATACTGAGAATGCATTTGTAACATTTGCATCCTAACATTTAAAAGACAGGGCAATTCACCATAAACCTAGAGAGCACATAGGAGAGAGACCTTTAAAATCCTCTGGATCCTTTCCAAAGCTTGTTAACATGGGAAAAACAGCAAATGCAAACATGATGCAACTTGGGTGTTGAAAGCTCCAATAAAAGAGGAAAAGAAAATTTCCTAGCGTAAATTTCGGCACCCTTCTACACACTGAAGCCACATGATTTTAACATTAAATACATTTGAAGTACAAACTCTTACCATTTTTTTCTTCTTTTTCTGAGTTTATCTGAAGAACGGCTGGGATCTCAGTACTAATATGAAACTCTATTTTTTTATGACCTATGTGCTGTGGCTGCTCAAAGACATCTGAAGGCGACAGTGTAGGGTGCAAGTTACTGTTTAAAACAACAACACATTAATTAAAGATTCAGACACTGATGAATGCATGGTCAAATACAAGATTTCTTCCAGTTAAATTTTTTGCTGTTGTTTACCACAAACGCATGTTCTTCATTTCATACATTTCACTCAATACAGTTCCAGGTGATTAGAACACTGCAAATACAGTAGGTATGTCTGGCATGGGAGCAAAATCAAGAATCCCATACCACAGTACAATACACACAGGCATTTATTAAAAACTTCATCAGTAATTTAAGCATGAAAAATAACTGGCCTTGCTGCTGCTCTCACCTAGTGTATAGGACATACTACATTTAAAAAATATATAGCAAATCACTTGGAGGAAGCAGGCAGCTATTAGTAAAAACACATTCTCAATCATTCATCACAACATAGAAATACTGCACTGCTGTCTACTGGGGCATAGAAATGCAGTTCCAAGACCCAAACTTATTTTCAACCAAGTCAGTTTCTATTCTTCCAGTATCATACTTTTAATTTTTTGTTTTAAGAAGCAACCCAAACAATAAATCCAAATGTCTTCTGTCAGAGTTGTGATGTCAAACTATCTTTTTATGAAAAGGAATTTCTATTAGGTTGGCAGGAAGAGAAACAGAGCTTCAATCAGGCACACTTTAAGGTTGTTGACCAGACTTTAGTTCAAATTAGAGGAAAATTTTGACTTTTAGAGCAATAAAACCAATAGGATAAGTGCAAAAACCACTAACCTGTGGGAAGTACACACAGGAACATTCAACATGTCTTTAATCCTTTGCTTTTTTCTAACACCACGTTTCTTTGTGTTTATTGGTCTTTTAGGCTGAAGGGTTGCTAATTCCATCAACTTGGTCATTCTGTTTTACACAAAAATAAGAACAAAAGCAAAGTGGTTTACAGTTTATTTGAAAATACTCATTTTGAAAACCCTCCCCCTTTCCTTAAAGCCCTTGATGTAGAAATTTTCAGAATATAATTATAAAACTAGCTACCTTAAAACTGGAACTGTAACACACACCAACTCCATATACACAGAGAACTTAAGGACTGACCAAAATCATAACAGGTCAGTGATGCCCTTCCTTCCGCAAGTGTGCTCCTTCCTGGGACACTGAAGCTGTGAGAGAAGCTGTGATGCCCCAAGCTGAATCTGATTTTATAACACTCAACAGGGGTAGCTTTTTCCAAATGATTATTTTTCCAAATTAAGCATAGGGACTTGCTGATTTACTTCTCAGTTTAGACAGCAAAGAAAAAAGCTGCTTTTTAATTTAGTGTTAGTTTAAAGATAAAAAAAAAAATATACAGCTGTGATGTAATTCAGTTCCAAAACTGCAAGAGAATCCTCAGCACAAATATTATCAGCCCTAGCAATACCCACTGATGTACAAAGAATGTTTTGGAAGTTGGCATGCACATATGATTCAGGCTGAGTAGTCAATTTAGTAAAGACGTGGAGCAATGAAGACTTCAGAAAATGAACTAATTTCTGCTTCCTTACATCTGCACTCTTCAAGCTGAGTTTTTGTTTAGCTAGGTTCTTTTTGGACATGGGAACAAACAGTAATTTGCACACCTACAGTCCACTTTCCCTTCCTTACTGCATTTAAACCAGCACTGTCCTATACTCTGGAGTTTCTCTAAGCATCTGGAAAGATTTCTACATGCTCTCTCTCCTAGATACTACACCTATATTCTGCAAACATTACCATCTGCTGAACTAGAAGATAGAACAGTAAAACCACCGCTTTAAGCGAGCCCAAAAGCTTGCAAATGACTGTAAAATGAATACCTCTCCTTTTCCTCATCATTATCACTTTCATATTCTGATTCATCCCCACTAGATAGTTGTTCTTCCTCTTCAGGCAAAGGAGGCTCTTCAGGAGGCAGAGGTGGGATTGGGGGGGGTGGCACAGGCACTGGTAAATACTCTTCATACTAATTATGGCGAAAAAGTTTAAAAAATTAAACTTTATAAAGAAAAACACCCAAACTTCTCTCATTTACTTAATAAAAACAGTCAAAGCAATAAACGGTAATTTAACAAGAAGTATTTCCTCAAAGCATGCTTATAGGGATCTAGATGCTATTTTGGTAAACTACATTACTAAAGAAAAACTTTCCACAAGCAAAAAAACATAACTGCTTTCTGAAGCATAACAGTGAATGTTTTCATTCTTTTAAGTTGAGGTGATAAAAAAACACAGCAATCATGGTCCTGGATTTTCACTTTGCACTCAGCTTCAAGGACTTTCCCAGGAAGAATAAGGTCAAAACAATATGGGTGGAGGCTTAAGCTCCAAAGCCATCTCAGTTTCAACAGTGAACCAACATTTTGAAACATTTCAGTGCTGCTACCATAGATGTGTGTATCTTTGTTCTAAGTACAGTCAAAAAAATTTCTTTAAAAGACAAACATGCACATCGTACCCAGTGAAATACAGCAGGATTTGCAATCCTCTAGAGACTCCTCTGGCTTTTAGAACTTAGATCTCCTACCATACTGCTAACATTTTAAATTGCAAATCAATTCTACGGTACTGAAAACATATATTTAAAAAGTTACCATGGGAGGGCGAGCAGTAATTGGTCCAAAAGGTGGAGGAAGATTCATTTTATTCATTAGATGAAGTACCTGAAATGATTCAAAATAAGTAAGGCTTCCTTTAAATAAATAAGTGATAACAGTTTGTTGCAAGGTAAAATAGCCAATCACTCCTGGCAGGTGTAAATCAGCAGTTTCAATGTTCATGAACAATGTGACACCTCTACTTGATATGCAACACTAATGGTCAATATAAGTAACACCCTAACAAGGCCAATAAAAAAAGTACAGCATCTCCTCAGAATGAAATTCCAGGTACTCGAGTCACATCTGATGAGGAAGAGCATATCCAGTCAAGTCTTCTGTGTCAATTAAGTAAGCTACCTCTGGTTAATAAAATCTCATTATCTCAACATAGTCAAACACTAAGATTGGTTAACACTACCATAGAAAAAAAAACTTAATATTTAATGTCACAAAAATAATTACTTCTGTGGATAACTAAAAGAGGAAAAAAATAGATGTTTTTAATTTTGTACTCTCTTTTTTTTCGGTTTTTTACTTACCTGGACATAAAACTTGGGCACGCTTGCCAAGGCATTTGCTATATTTGCTAGAATTGCACTTGAAGGTGGTGGATACAAATATTTGAGGCAAGAATTGATGGGAAAGGTGAGGCTGAGGAAAAAAGATTAAAAACAAGACACCATAACATTACTGACAGTTAATTACTGGTAACAATTAATGATTACTAGAGGCTTAACTATTGACTACATCTGAAGTAACACTGAAATATTATTATTTCCCCTAGAATAGTTTTGGGCCACTTTAACATCAAGGAGTAGCCCCCAATGCATGACAAGATTTACTGAGCTTGGGCATAATGAAAGTATCCACCCATGCAGAAGCCTAAAGCAAATAGAAACAATCAACACGTCCAAAACCAAAAGCACAGCATAGCAGGCTGTACAAATATTATAAACTCAGTGCTCAAAGGGCTGTATTAGCTTCCAAAAATTTACTTCCTCCTGTATGCAAAAATGAGAATGGGGGGGAAAAAAGGAAGCAACATCTGGAAAGACAAGTGAATGGAATTCTGCTGTTAACACTGGGACAACCTCAGCCCTCCAACCCCCTGAGAAAGCAATGCCTAGTGCTAGAAGTCTGTTCTGCAATCCACAACTTCACAGCTTAAAGCACCAGTCCCTACCCAACTGTGAGGATTCTAAACTTGAGGAACTGAAACTTCATCTTTGTAACAACTCCTACAGCTTTGCCTGTGGAACATATGAGGAAACAAAACTCTCGTTCCACAGTACATAACACCTTTCAAAATAATCTGTAACTGAATAAAATAAATTAAGACAAATAAAAACCCCACACTAACCCATGGTTGGGTGCAATTCCATTCTCTATTTTAATACAGTTTGGTTCTGTCTTCTCTTCTTCCTTCACTGGTTCTTCTGAACTGAAAATTAATTTAGTGTTAATTAAAACAGGGCAAAATTTAAGTATGCCTTATGTAATATATAAAATATGCATCCCCTATTAATAAATACAAAAAATAAGTTAGCACAGGTATTTTTAACATCTTTTACCAATTGTACCACTACCGCTGTTATCAATTCTTCATAATTAATACATGTGGATAATTACAATAGTGACAGTCTTCTAAAACAAATACTTATGTATTTATTTTAGATTTAAGTAAGTCTCCCTATATTCAAACACTCCTGACTTAAATCCACTCACAGGAAAAGAACAGAGATTATTTATCATGCACTCTGTTCAGAGACCATAAATTCAAAGGTATTAAATTATTGATTTGTTCATATTCAGAAAGTGGAATAAATAACTGGAAACCTCTACTACAGTACTTTTAATCATGCACTATCGCATAGCTTGTATCAGTTATTTACACATTCCACAGGTAATGAGACACTTCTAACACAAGGAATGCAGTCACTCGCCTATAGATCTGAACCTGTTTGTTAAGACTTCCAAGTGGTTACAGTTTATCCTTTGAGTTAAAAGTATCACCAAAGTATCATGAATCCAGAATTTCCTTTCCTTGACCAAAAACATAGCAAGGAAATTATTCTGCACATACCTTTTGCACTTGTCTGAGACAGAAGGCTGGCTAAGTACCTGTGCACTCTCTTGCTCCCTCGCAAATTCAACTACTAACGTGTGACCTAAAAGTTTCAGCTGATGCAGTCTTGATAAAGCCTTCAAGTAATTATAAAGAAGAAAAGAAAGAAAGGGAAGAGAAAAAACATGAGGACTATTTAAAAGCATATCTGGTTTTTCTTTTGATTGGTAAACTGGCCATAGGATGCAGTGCCAGCTGCTTTAAGCTAAATCTGTGCTACTGTGGACACAAGAGTTCTGCACTGTTTGTGTCTTCACAACCCCACTTTTAGCAGCACTTCCTGCTGGCAGGAAGGAGAGGCACAAGGCTGCACAGCCAGAACCACTGCAGAGTTCTGTGATCAGAACACAGCAGCAGCTTTAACAATCAGACTTTTCACACAGCCTGGTAAATCTCTGGGATCTCAAGTAACCAACCTTTTGCTCATGAAGTACAAACATGCTAAACTCTGTCAGTAACAGCTGGGAATTTTAAAATTGAGATTCCTAGGAAGATCCAGCATTCTTCAAGTCCAGAACCCAATAGGTTGCAAACTGACACAAGCAACTAATTCACCCCTGCTGCCCTCACACAGTCTTCAACTTTTTGTGTAGTCCTTTAAATGTTGGCCTAAAAAAAAAAAATATAGAAGCCATGCAAAACAAAAACAACCCAAGGTATAAGGAGGAAGATCTGGACACAGGCTTTTTAACCAGACTAGTGTTTTAAAAGCATTATTAGTATTACCTTTTCGGCAGCCATATCCCCTATTAATATGGTAGTTTTATTATCAAAGTTGGGCATTCATGGCAGACATGAACTGTGAGTATCACTAGGGCTGACTTTTATGGCAAATACACAGTTATGCAGGAGACAGGAAACTAGGTTTGGTTTATAGTTTGTATATAAATGCACACACATCCTAAACAGGGCTCTGATCAGTCTCAGCTTCTGCAAGTTTGCCAGGCTCTGTGCGACAGGTTGGATCAGATGACTTCCACAAACCCCTTTCAACTCACACTTCTTAGCACTCTACAGAAATGTTCAAGAATTTCATCAAGTCCTGCAAGCAAATCCTGAAACAGAACTCTAATACTACATTGTGCTGCTTTGTTTTTTCCTAGCACTAAGTACCAGATGATGTGTAAAACATATTAGAGCACTGGCAATTCAGAAAAGTGCTTTGCTAAAACATTCAATAACAAACTCGGTACAAACCTTTGCAGCTGCATTTTCACTGGGAAAGGTAGCAAAAGCAGTATGTTTCTAGAAAACAAACAAAAAAAAGTTATAATGTATTTGAATCAAAAAGGTAAGAGATTGCATGTAAAACATTGAGCCACAAGCACTTTATTAGTTCAAGTTTATGTATTTGAAAGCTTCCAGATGGCAGTCATCTAACTCCCATCTGGGCCAAACATGACAGACTAGAAAACATTTTTCTTATGAATTTAGGAAAAGTACCTCCTGCGGTCAAAATTAAGACAGGAACTCAGCAGTTTGAGGAATACAGGACAAGTGGTTTTCTTCTACTGAGCAAAAACAATCCTAAACTGCAAGAAAGTACGTATGGATAAAGAGGTCTAATCCTCTTCCAAACCAGAAAATTTATTTGAGCACTTCACAAAACATCTTCACAAAAGTAATTCCTAAAAGTAATTCCTAAAATTCCTATTCCTGCTACAAAAGTTGCAACTATTGTGCTTTGAACGTTTGAATGGTTTCCACCTTTTCCCCCTAGTTTTCCAAATTAAATCAAATCCTAACAGAATACACCTCTCAAATTTGTTTTAACAAACTTTATTACTTCGTCTTGCACTACGTGATTCCGTACCCAAAATCATTGTAACAAAGTCAGTATATGTGATATCCTATAAAGAAATGACGCTGATAAAATATGCAGACATCATCTATCTGCAGCTCTGCAGAATACAAGGCTCTTTATGAACAGTATTTGTCACCAAACAAAGACATCCATGTTTTCCTAATCTGGAGGAAGAAGAACGCAAAACAGAGGTTTCAAGAGACACGCCTGTGAAACTGCATGCCTACAGGTGCCAAGCGGCCCTTCTGGACTGCTTCACCACAGCCTCACTGCTAGCAGCACGAGGCCAAAGCCGCGGGCATAGGGCTCGCGGCAGGCGGAGACAGGACCCCGGAGCCCGCCGCTGTCCCGACCGTCCCGCGGGGCTCCCCGGGAGCGGGACCCCCGCGCGCTGCCCCGGCCCCAGGCTCAGCCCTGCGTGCGGCCCCGGCCCCGGCCCCGGCCCTCACCAGCCGCCCGTGGTCGGACAGGACGCGCACAGACACGGCCCCGAAGTGCTGCAGCAGATCCTCCTTCTCCGCCGCCGTCAGCTCGGCGGGCAGGTGCCGCACCAGCAGCGTGCGCCCGCGCCGCCGCGAGACACCGGGGTGCGGCGGGA
>VXBT01013163.1:318975-390112 GCA_013400235.1 Oriolus oriolus
GAGGCGACGGCCGCCGCCTCAGGTCTCGCGAGACTGGCGCCCCCGCCGGAGCTGGCGGGAAGCGCGCGCTGAGGCCGGACGGGCCCCTTCTGCGCGGAGTCCGCCTTGGGAAGTCCGCAGTGATGCTCCCAAGGGAGACAGGACCTTCCCCTTCCCCTTAAACGCTTACGAGCTTGTCTCCACACCAAATCCTAAGAAGTGTTGATTTCAAAAGCGCTCTCTCCTTAGCCTTTAGCTGAAGAGACTTGTCCCTCGCTCCCTCACGTGCACAGTGAGGTACTGAGGCGTGGCTGGCACAGGCATTGTCCTGCTGCCTGGGGGCAGCAGCTGTGCCTGGCCAAGGGAAACACAGCCATAATTACAACCTGTGACGGGATAATGCAGCGTGAGCAGTGAGGATGGACAGATTCCTGCCACCCACCACTGCAGCCACACAAGCGGCTCCGAAGCCTGCCTTGTTTTGGAGGACATGGGCTGTGATCTCAAAAGAGGGTGAAATCCCCAACCTTGACTAGTGAAGTCTCAGTGCTTACCATACCTAATTAGCTGTTTGCTGGCTGGTGAAAGCCCTGCCTGCCTATGTCACTATTGCCACTGGCTGTGGGTCGCACAGAGCCACAGCGCTCGATGTGCAGAGCCGGGAGGACTTGCCCTGGCTCCGAGGAGCTGGAGCACACAGGGACACCCAGGTGCTGAAAACATGCTTGGTACCTGATGAGTAGGGATGGGTGTTTCTCACAGCTCTCCACAGAAAAACCAAGGCCTTCAGTCCAGGAAGTCCTCAAGGCCCCTTCAGTTTTCCTGAAGGGTCCTGGCAGACCTGGCACTGTGTGCACCGTGCTGCTGAAGGGTCTTAGGCCGTGCCTATTTGGTGAACTGAACACTGACAGTCTGGCCGTTGTGGGTGGTCACAGTGGTCTCATTAGATTGATCAGATGACAATCCAAATTCATCCAAATGAGTTTGGGAAGGAGTTGGGTAAAAAAGTATCTTCTAAAGGGATCTAGATGAGAAATATGAGAAAAGCAGAAATGTAGGAGCAATTTCTTACAGGATCCGTTACTGCATTTTTGTTGCTGCCATAAGTACAAGCTAGGAAATACCTATGAACTGGGAAACAGGTGGAACAATTCACACAGTGTGCAAATAGAGCAGTGTATTTTCTCTCTTGATAACACCAGCAGTACCGGTTTCTTCCTGAGGCTGTTGAAACTTTAAAAGTAACACTGGCCAGCCTAGCCAGTTCTGTGTGTGGCTTGTGGTTTGTATAAAGTCCAGAAGATTTTCTGGGATATGCTGGTCAACATGCAATTGTAGCAGATGGGAAGATAACAATTGTAAAAGCAAGCCTGTGGTGGCTGTGCTGCTGCATCCTGTTTAAATTGGCCTGACTTGCAGTTCACTCCTGGGTAATGACTTCAGAGAACTTTTTATGCAGCAGATCTGTGAAACCTGTAGGCAAAGCAAACCTTCCTGTTTCCCTCTTAGTGCTCTAGTACATTCCAATTATTAATCCACACATCGTTCACCAGATGGTAAAATAATGATATAACTTCAAATATGTTTTCCCCTCAGAACTAAGAAACACTGTTCCTAGTTCTGGTCAGAGAAGGCTGAGGAAAATAGATACTCTTTAGTTACACTGAACAATTGACAATAACTGTTTCACTTGAAATAACTAATATCTCATGGCTCTTTATCCCACCTGTTCCTCCTAACACAGAATCCCCCTCAAAAAGAGAAAAACTCTTTAATCTCTTTACCCTGAATGGCTGCTGAAGCTGAACATCTCTAGGGCAGATGTTTAACATAGTAACATGCAAGTCAAACAGATAAAAAATGTGCGTTTTTCCTAAAATGTAGAAAGTAAAAAAAAATAATTCACTTTCTCTCACCATCCTATCTACTGTCAAAATACAAGAATAATAGGTTACCTTTTGTACTTTCCAAGATATTAAATTTGTAGATTCTTGAACAATAGAGCTCCTCAACACCAGTGCCTCATGTTTTTGTGTTGAAATCCATGGTTTAGAAGTTCTTTGCTTATACAGAGATTGAATGCAAGTGGTTTAGCACTACAAGTATGAGTCAGAACTATAGACTCATTCAGGTCAGAAAGGAGGGAGATCCTTTTGCAGCAGTCTCTAGTCCAGTCTCCTATTCAAAGCAAGGTCAGTACTGAAATCCAACCACATCATTCACGACTTTCTCCAGCCTGGTGTCAAAAGGCCCTAAGGGTGAGGATTCCACAGCCTGCACAGACAAGCTTTTCCACGCCTTAATTAACCTCCTAGTGATTTTTTTTCTCCCCTTTTTATCTATTTGAAAGTGACTATATTTGTATAAATGTGTGGTAACTTCATGAAGACAAAAATTCAAATTCCAGTTAAAATTTATTGGGTTGGTAAAAACAACAGTCTGATCTGTAACTATACAAACAGGGACTTGCAGAACTGTGGATTGTGCAGCCAGGGCTGTTTGAGTGGTTCTCCAAGTGGAATCTGCTTTTACTTTTTCTCAATGGAATCAAAATGCAGGTTCCAAATGCTGTGTAGCACTCCAGTTTCTACAAAGCTTCTAAGCTACTCTTGTATGTTTGCAGGCATATGTGTCTCCATATACATCACTGACTCCAGGGTCTCTGCTGTCATGCTAGGCCTGTGTTTCTGCATTAGTGATGAATATTTCAGTCTCCACGGAATGACTACTTGTTACTACAGCTTAGATCAAATCTGGTTTTCAGCGCAGAGGTATAAGTAAATGAAATTTGGCATAGCCACCTCATAAGAAAAATTGATGCTACATGTAAACAAGTTAAGACAGAGCTCCAGACAAGCCTAGATGAGTTCAAGCAAAACAAATCTGACATCGCTCAGTCCGGAGGCTTTGAAAGCCTGTGGCTCTTTATTAATAATGGCAATACTGTATTTACTGGCCTGCAGGCCAACATCCAATCTTACCCGGTCATTGTTGCAATAACAACTCTGTAGATCAAAAATATTGGAGTTATAGGAAGTATTAGATGTTATTCAAACTCAGTTCCCAAAGGATATTTTTCTTGCCTAATTGCTTGTGAGCTACACAAGCCTAGCAAGGTGTTTGTTTGTTAAGAGTTTTGGAAGCCTCAGGCCAAAATGTTTTGATTACTAAGGTAAAAAAGAAAACCACCAGAGCAGCTTTAAGACACAAATGGCACACAACTGGGTAAAATCTGATTTTCATGGTGGCAGTTCAGTAACTGTCTTCATATCAGCAGTGTGGTGTAACAAAGTAGCTTTAGAAACAAGGCGGCAGAAGACCCCGGTAAGGCTGGCAGGATACTGTTACTGCTGGAATGGTGTCCACCTTACACAGGCTCCAGGCGTGGGCGAGCTGTATTTTGTCAGCTCCTATTGCACAGTTTGTGTGGCAAGGTTTTGGTAGCAAGGGGGCTACAGGGGTGGCTTCTGTGAGAAGCTGCTGGAAGTTCCCCCTTCGAGAAGAGCCGGTACCAGCTGGCCCCACGATGGACCCCACCAGTTTTGTCCAAGACAGTTGTTCCCCATCCGTATCTCAGCCCGTTAGCCCTGTGCCCCTGCCAGCTGAGGAGGGCAGGGAGAGAGGAGCTTTGGTGGGCACCTGGCACCAGACAAGGCCAACCCAGCACAACTCCCTAAGCATACCTACAACCTCAGAGATCACAAAATTATTTTCTGCAAAAAGAGAAAGTTGATATTTAAAGAAGGCTTTAAGTCACGTAACTCCTTTCCTGAGCATAAGCAGCCATTTTATTATGCTTTTAATTTTTCTGTCTGAACAAAATACGAAAACTATGTATAATCCACTAAGAATTCTCCTTTTCATATTTGACCACTAGATGATGCTGTAACTCTTGATTGCAAATGGTACTGTACTGTTAACATTTTGGTTTAACTTACAGAACTCTGCAGCATTTTTATATATGAAAAGTTGGTGTTTTCTTTTTCTTACATGCATTGGAGCTGTAAGCACATATAGGTCGGTTAATTTCTACACAAATCCATATAGATCAAACATCTTAGCAATAGCTCTTTTTGACAACACGGGGAATTTCACATGGATTTTGAAGCTGTTCTTATATGTTCTCCCTAGATGCAGATGTGGACTGCTTTGAGTAAAGACTTTTGCAAAAAGGGGAAAGTATACTGAGAAGAGATTTGAGATATCTAATTCAGGTTTATATTTATATTTATTTCTGTTTATCTGTCCTACATAGTCAGTTAGAATGGTGGGTTTAGTTTCAATTTTGGAATTTATTTTTCTAGAAGAATTTTATTTTTCTAAGAGCATCTGGAATTAAGGAGGACATTTCTATTTAGCAACTATTACTAAAAAATTAGGTGGTCTTACTTATTTCCATAGGCATTATTTCTGTTTTATGTTTCCATAAGTCATTTCCCACTTTTATTTTAAGAAGGGCAGTGGTTTGATCCACACTGTTGGGTGTCTTAGCCAAGAACTCCATTAGACTTTCACACACGACACCATTGTACTGATGATCTTCTCAAAGTGATTTCAAGAGAACAGGATTCTTTCATGTGAGCTAATTGTTTCTCACCTTTTGCCATTTCTATGAACTCCTACAAACACTTTCTAATTTCTGCAGCAGTTCTTCCATCTTCCTATCAGAAATGTTAATACAATAAGGTTAAATTGATTGCAGCAAACAAAGCAAACATACTCAGCTAGCTGCCTTCTGTACAGAAGTGCTAAAGGCACAACTCCATTCAGGTGATCCCCATATGTCAAAACCAGAGAAGGAATGAAAACGGGTTATACAATTCAGAACAGCTTGCAAGCTAGGTCAGTGCCAGTCAGTTCCAGCAGAAAAGAGGTTTGGAACGAGCTTAATATCAGCCTTTCCCACTTTCAGACATTCACGTAGCACACTTCTGCCAGTCAGAGATCTGGATCTTATTTTCAATATGTAAGCAAGGAAATTACACTCTCTGAGAGGTAAGGGGTACATAAAGCCTGTTTTTCCCTCACTGAAATGGCATCTGCCACTCACACAGGGGTCTGATCAGGAAGTGCCTACATGGCACTGCAATTCCGACTTCACTGGGACATTGTTATACCCACAGCAGGTTCTGAGGTGAGCAATAATTCACATTCATTTTAAAAGTAAGCTTCATTTTTGCACACTCATTAACAATTATACTGAAACTGTGCTCCTGTCACGTAACTGTGCTAACTCTCATTTTGAACATTTTGTTACTAATTTACTTTGAGGTAGACTTGTATAAAATCACCAGGTTGCAGTAGTTTTGCTGAATACATAGCATAATACTAATTTTACTTCCAGGTGTAAGCTTATTGTCACCTTCAAAAACACCTAACACTGCCTTCCAATAAAAGGCATTATATACTTACATAGGCAACAAGTACCTGAAGTTTAAAATGCCCTTAAAAGTTGTTGAAAATGCTGTGCCACTGGGATGCCAGTGCTAGAGACCCCAAGTGTCCAGCACATGCTGACACAGCTGCAGTGTCCCTGCAGTTACACATTCTAACGGGGCAGCACAACAGAAAATCTTCTGGCTTTCTTCAGATTTAACCAGAGGCCAGCCTTGGCTTCCAAGAGACTCACAGCAAAGTCACTTGTTTTTCTTCTTCTACCCCATGAGCAGGCAATTTAGACCCTTGTTTCACCAACAATCCCAGTAATATCCAGGTACTGTGTGAAGTGTTTATTCAGTATTGTTAAGATCAGCAGTAAGAATATCTACCTGGACTTACTCTGGTCTTGAAACTATTGGTATACAACTGTAAGGACTACAGTTGATACAAGAGGCTTCATCACCATAATTTCCATTTAAATAAATCTATCTATTTCCCAAACTCTGACGAGTTGTATGTTGTAACAGACTCCTATTTTGTTTGACATCTTTTTTTAACTTCTTTCTCTGTGTTTCAACTCTATCTTTTAATGCTAGTAAGTACATCTACTTCTCCTCTGGCAGAATTTCATAGGTGGGAAGAAGCTTCTCTGCTGCAAAAAGAATTTTCTTTGGTAACTTTAAACAGTCTTCTGGAGATTTATTGACTTGAATTACAGCAGCTCACTTATCACTAAGGCTTTGTGTAAATCACAGAAAAGGATAACCAATTTCATATGGGAATGAAGTGGACTTCACCCACTTTCACTGACAAATAGGAGAGCTCAAACAATCATGAATATCTGATGTGTATATCTACACTTTACAGATTGTGCTAAAGTCAGCCTAGAGATTGGAGTCAGGTCTTATTTTAAAAGAGAAGTATAAGAGAATGAGAGGACACTATTTTAAGCCAAAAAGCAAAACATAAGGATATTTACTAGTGGCTAAGTTCTTTCCAGTGCAGTGCCTATAAAATTTACTTTGCAGCTTTGCTTCATTTAAGACACAACTATAAATGGCTTTATTTCCCCCTAGGGCCTGCTTGTTGTACCCTAATTAGAGTTTTTATCTAGCATGTTATTATTCTGGTTCTGCTGAATAAGAGCATGACTGCTTTGAAAACCCCAAACAAACATGCTCTCCTAAGTCCACTTATTTTTTCCCTAGCTTTTATAAAAAAAATTATTTTTATATTTACATTATGATATTTAAGTATTAATTACCCCCTTGAGATAAACATTCTTTTTCTAGCTAAAAAAACTCTGAGGCTAACAAAGTTGTTTATACATTTAGAACTGTTATTTTTGTAGTGCAGTTTTAATAAAATCTACGCAGTGCAGCATGGCATTGCCGTCATCTGTGTGCTTCCAGGATGATCTGGAAGAGGTCTGTAAGTGAAATATCATCGTCTTAGTAAAACTTTTTTCCTATAAATACTTGTCAGACCAGGCTACCTCAGTCAAGGCCACTCTGTGGAGTTTCACAGAATCCCAGTAGCTGCAGTGAGTGTTACATACAGACTGCTCCCTCTGCCAAAAGCTTCCACGGGCCTGGGGCTGAGCACTCTGCCTCAAGCAGAGCCCTTCAGGAGCAAGCTGGAAGCACATTAATCCCATTAATTACTGGCTGGATTGAAGTCTAAGCATTCAGTATAGTTCAGATCAGAAATCCATAAGGAAAGCTGCAATTTAAATTTACTGTACATCAAAGGAGAATGCGCAGATGGCATACTCTGTCTAGGGGATCACTGGAATTTCCTACTCTTAGTTCCTTAATTTAGGAGGAAGAAATACTGCCTTTTTAATTAGTAAAGTAGCCTTTGCATATGCTATAGGGATATAGCAGCAAAATGAAATGGTGGAACAAATGGAAACAAGACACTGTTGAACACAGCCTTGGGAACATGGCAGTCAGGAGGCCAGTAAAGCTTCTGACAATCAGAATGACAAAGGGAAGATTTGGAAATGTAAAAACATTGGCTGCTGTGGTTTGATTCCTGTCATAGACAAATAATTTGTACTGAACCAATACCTGACACTCTCAATTGCTTCACCTAGTGGGAAAAAAAAAAACCCCAAACAAACCCCATTCTCATGTTCAGCAAAACACTTGGACCAGAAAGATTCAAAAATGAATGCTGGGCAAGTAGGAAATAAATTATTTTCTTCATGAGAGAGCTGCCCCTTGCCGCTGTAACAGGAATAAGAGGAAGCTGCTTTGCTGCTACTTCCAAGAGCTGTGCTGAGGCAGAGCCCCACTGTCCCTGTGTGGCCATAGTCAGGTGCTGTTGGGGGCTTTGGTTTGCACTGGTTTTTTTCCTATTGGTGTTGTGGGGTTTTTTTCCTTTTGCCGCATTTTTTGGTTTTGCTGGGGGTTTTTTGTTATTATTTTGATTGGTTGGTTGGTTTTGTGGTTTTTCTTTTTCTTTTTTCCACACCTAGCCCTTTTGTTTGTAAATCGGTTCATCAGTGTGGAAAATACACCACAAAGCCTGCATGGGTTTCATGAAATCTCCTAGTAATGTTTCTGGTTTGTACCCCCTGATGGCAGGAGCCAAACAGCAGATCCTTATTTACACTTTGCACAAGCTTTAGTTAGTGGAGGAAGCTTCTTGTCTGCTCTGAAAGAAGTGCATCTGTCAAACATTGCATTTACTGCAGAACATTCTTCTAACTTGTTACTCACTCCAGAACTTTAGCCCAGAAATAAACCAAACCAAACCATTTTGGCATTTTCCTTTCTGTTAATTCAGCAATAATTTGGGCAAGAGAAACTTTACATAAATATTTTAAAGAGGAAGAGCTTGGGATTTGTATACCTAAGGTTCTGTTTAAGGGAGAGCTTGGCATTTTATTCCACACCCAACCCCCTACTCCTCTTCAATCCTCTAAGTGCAGTGACCTTTCTTGGATTTCACTAAGAGTATGTAATAAATTATTACTTCTCTTACAACTCCTGAGATTTTTCTCTCCCTTTCACTTTATGTAAAATTCTTCTGATGTGTTTTGTGGGGAAGCTGCCTGAGGAAGTGCTTGATTTAGGGACAGATCAAGTCACAAATCTTCACTGATCAAGGATAGGCATGAAGTAGTACTACTGAAGACAACTGTCAGGGATTTCCTCAAGGAAGGAGACAGGGGAATTTGAGAGAGGAGTGAGATCCACAACTAAGAGGCCTAGTGAGAACCTGAGAAGAAGGGTATGAAAGGAAGGGCAAAATAACTGGAAGCCTGAAGAGAAAAAGGAATAGAAAATCTAGAACAGAAAGATACGAATAAAATCTAATAAATATTAATTACCACTGCATAATGAGAAGATAAACTGAAGGCTAAGGACAAGCTGAGTAAGCCTCAGTGGAAGCATCTCTGGCCATCAGGAAAGGCAAGGTGGGAGCTGAGAAAAACAGAGCAAACAGGGCACAGCCCCACCTGAGCAAGGTGAGAAGGAAACCTCCAGAGACAGCCACCACATCAAACTAAGAGTCCACATCATAAGACAAGTTCACTGTGATGATACAGTTCTGAGATGGAGGGACAGAGTCAGTCCACACACACCAGGATCAGTTCCAGGAGTTGCCAGGCAGGTCCACAGCACTGTATTAGTCCAGGGTGAAGTCTGAAGGTCAAGGCCCGAATCAAGAAGTGCAGTAGCCAAGTGCAAGTACAACCAGCACTAAGGTAGAGCAGCACTAAGGTAGAGCAGCGCTCCTCCAGCAGGGCTGCCCAGGCCACTGAAGGCCAAAGGCCCGGCTTAAAAACAGCTCCTGGGCGCATGACAAGGGGTGTGAGTGGAGGCTCCAGCTGAGGCTGGTCAGGGCCCTTAAAGCCTATTGGTGCCTTGAGGGCTCTGACACCAACAGGACACGAGCGCAGTGACCTTGGCATTCTGTAAAGCCTTTAAAATGTACCATCTAACTTTGGGATGTGAAAATCCATATTGGATTGGCATGGCCTGGTTTTGGGTAGCAGGGGGGCTGCAAAGGTGGCTCCTGTGAGAAGCTGCTGGAAGCTCCCACCATGTCCGGCAGAGCCAGTGGCTGATGGCTCTGAAGATGGACATGCTGCTGGCCAGAGCTGGGCCAATAAGAGAGAGGCTGGTAACGCCTCTGTGGTGACAGATTTCAGAAGAAAATCAAAACAAAGTCACGGGTTTTTGCCTCTAGTCAGAGAAGAGGAGGAGGTGAGAACATATGAGGGAAAACAACATGGAGACACCAAGGTCAGTGGAGAAGGAGGGGGAGGAGGTGCTCCAGGCACCAGAGCCGAGATTCCTCTGCAGGCTGTGGTGCAGCCCATGGTGAAGCAGCTGTGCCCCTGCAGCACATGGGGATCCACGGGGAAAGCAGAGATCCACCCGCAGCCCGTGGGGGAGGTGCCCATGCCGGAGCNTGCTGCTCGTGAGAGTGGACCCACGGCGGGACGTTCACAGAGAACTGTCTCCCGTGGGAGGGACCCCTCGGCCTCAGAGTGAAGGACTCTTCTCCTGGAGCAGTGGAAGAAAATCTTGGTGATGGACTGACCAAAACCCCCCTGCCCTGCCTCCCTGCGCTGTCGGTGGGAAGGAGGGAGGGCCTGGAGTTATTAATAAATTTCACTTAGCAATCAAGGTTGAGCCTGTTTTGCCCTTGAAATATTTCTCCCACTCTCCTTATCTCACCCATGAAGTCTCTGTTAACCCTTTTTCCTCTGTTCCCTCCTTTGCCCAGCTGGGGTAGGGGAGGGTGAGCAAGCGACTCTTGTGGGTGCCTGGTGTTGGGCCAGTGTCAAACCATGACAAGAACTAATTTTTACATTTGGCACTAGTAAGTACCACACCAGCCAGTTTATAATTAATTTGGTGTGCAGCAAGAATGCTTCAAAGCATCCTAAAAAAATGGAGCACATATCAAATCACACTGACATAAAGATGACACTAGTAACTCAAACCGTGTACAAGTGCAAGTTTTAGTCATCTGTTTTCTTTTGTGGCCTCTTTGTGAACATTACAAGCATACATGCTTATTCCCTGCGCCAGCTGAGGGCTCCTACTGTCCCACCACGTGGGGTTTCTGCTTGCTGGTCTGGCTGTGAGCTAACCCCACAAGAGCAGGATTGTTTCACTTTCTTTAACATGTGCCTGAGATGCTGCTGCTTCCCTGCCCTAGAAGAGATGAATAACACAGAGCACTTTTTAGTAGCTTTTTTTCCCTGCGTTGGCTTTAGGGATCATGAAGTTAGTCTTTGCCAATAACGCCTCACATAGATACCTATGAACATTAATATTTATTGTCATTTTGAATGCAGGGTTTGCAGAGTGCCTAAGTCAGGTGTCTACATGTTAAAAAGCAGACAGGGCTGTTCTGAGATAAAATTATTCCATGCTAATGTCATTTGTCCCTTGGTAGTTGTTTCAGTTTTCCACCAAAGTTGAGCAGGCAAATCATATGTTCTACTCATGTTGCAAGCCTTTGCTTCCACTCATGAAGGGGTTCTTTGGCCATTAATTGTTAGAAATAACAGGGCATTGTGTGTCAGAACTCCAAATGGCTTGAATGGCTTTTGGAGATATAATTGGGTAGCCATGGGCAGGCACTTAGGGTATGTGAAAGATTATGTATTTTGTGTCAAATTCATTTTACGTTGAGTAGGCCTCGGGAATAGCAAACTAAAAGTTTCATTAATATTTTTACCAAAAAGTTCATTTTTCTATAAAACCTTTTTTCTTTATTTTTTTTTAAACTTTGGGTAAGCCCTAGGAATGACAAGCTAAGAGTTTCTCTGATGTTTTTACCAAAAGCTTTCTATTCTAAGTATATAAACTTCTTCTCTTCTTTTTCCTTCAACACTAATAAAGGTCATATTGCTGCATGCTGAATCAACTATAAGTATTTCCTGTGAGTTGAATTTTATTTCCGAAGTTGCTGACCTGACTTCTGTGTATGACTGGATCAGAGAACCATCTGGGTGACATCTGTTAAGCTGTAATATCTCCCAGACAGGGAACATATCCCACAGTTCAGATGTAAAAACCTGAGGTAACCTTCCACTTCTATGCAAATGTTCTTTAATAAATAGCAAGCAGTAAATAATAAAACACTGAGCAACTTGCTTGGATTCTGTCCATAACTGTGGATAAGACCCACTTATTAATTTGGTGACCTTGTATTTGAATACAATAAACCATAGCTCAACGTTTTTTTGCTTATCTGTCTGATTTTTTTATAGTACTATCTCCTTATCGTCAGTAAAAATAAAAACACCGTTTGTGTTGCGGGCTGAGTTGGTTCACTGCTTTTAGCTATCCCAACACACTTGAAGAGGTTAGTAGTTCAGAAAGCAACCCTACAGATTTTAACATATTTATTCTAATGTGTTTACTGGTTCCCTAGCTGTATTTTTACAAGTTATAGTAGTCTTAGTTTTATATACATATATATATATCAGAGCAATGTAAACACAATGTAAACAAAAAAAAGACCCCAAAATGCCCTCAATGAAGACAGAGTCTCCATAAATGCTGAGTTTCAGAAAAGTAGCCAGTGGAAAAAAAGTCTCTGATAATTATATTTTTACTTTATACCACAACTCTCTATAGATAAATTCATGACTTTCCATTCTAAATCCATTTATTTGACTTGTATTATTCTAGCATTATAGAAGTACTTTAGTTGGAAAACCAGAAAAAGTGTTCTACACTGCAGATAGTGTAAGGCTCAGAATAAGTTATAACTTTCAAATCCCAACTCTAGGTCTCAAGTTAAGAAAATGTACTTTTTTCCTTGAGGAGTATATAGTTTATATTGTTTATTAACATGGCTTAAAACATAGTTTTTCTGCATTTAAATCCCTCACCACTGAAGATGAGAAATTCCCAGAGAATATCACTGAACTAGAGTAATTCTCTGGTGAATTATACTGCAAAATGAATCTGTCCATTAGCATCTTAGCACTACGGTTCTAAGGAGCATCAGGAATGGTCTTGCTAATTATGGATGTTACCACTGAAGACATAATTTTATTATGTTTGTTTGGCCTATTAAGGATATGGAAATGAGTCACAGGAATTTCTTTCAGTAATTGTACTTATGTATGACTAAAAAAAAATCCAAAATTAATATCTCTCAAATAGTTCGATATATAAAAGTACTTCTTTTATTACTTATAACATACATACTGCAGATTCATTCAATGATGGCAGAAATAGAAGTAATTCACAGAAGCCTAATAACAGTGAAGTAAAGATGGTGCTGTTCCCTATTATTTTACAGCTGGCATTACAGCAAATCAGAATAAAGCAGGAGAAATACCTTGTGTTGGTGCTAGAAAACAGGGGAACAGAGAGAATTTGATTTCTACATTATTGATAATCTCTTCTGCCGCCTGATTACTATTTAGCTGCAAAGTGTGAGTACAAGAGTGAGAATGTGATCAGCCTTCAGCCCCAGCACTGCAATGTCCTGGCCACTCACTAGGCTGACCAAGCTGCAGATCTCCCAGGATTTTCTTAATTATCTTGGACAGCTGCGCTTTCCATGATCGTTAGATTGTGCTAAGCCACTCTTCTGTGAAGTGTCTAGTACAGTCTGTACTTGTGTAATTCATTTTAAAAACACTCAGAAAACAGCCTCTGCTCCTGTTGTTCAGCAAAATCACGCTGCAGCTAACGAGTCACCAGAAGTTTCCAATAGATCTTCATCTTGCTTTAATATAGGATTGAATTGCCACTGAACTTTACTGCTTTTGCATCAAAAATCCATTTAAACAGTATTTTCTAGTCCATGCAGGAAAAAAGCTGGTTTTCCCTTCCTTTATGCTGCAGGCATCCAGAATTGACAGGATATTGGGTTTGTGGGCTTGCCTAGAGTAACGTCACATCTAAGAACCGAGGAAGGCATCAGGAAGCAGTTATCTGAGTGAAACCATACATAAAAGATATCATTTTCTAAAATGTAGCATCAGCTAAAAAGTCTGCTAACAAAGTTGCATGTTGCTGATGATTCCCTTTTGCTGACCAGGTACGTAGCAACAAAGATCAAAGATGTCTCAGCAATCTGGAAAGAGCTGCTGCAAATAAAGCTCATCCATCAAATCCAGTACAGTTTAAGGCAGTTGGCACTGAGACAAGTAGCTGCACAAGGTACAAGACAGCAGGAAATCAGTGCCTTAGAGGTGCAAGACAAGTACACTTCTGACAGGTTCAGTGAGCTTGTGACAGGCACGCTGAGTGGGAGCCAATGCCATGGACAGGCGGTGAAGTCTGGTGCTATCACTCTTTGTCTTTACATATAAACAGGAAAATACCTGTAAGGTCTGTTCATACCTAGTCCTTGCATCTTTACTCTCTTTTCAGACCTTCTCTTCTCCAGCTTGCTCACCTTGCCCCAGGTTGTGATACCAGGTCTGAAATGAGGTCATGGTCCCACCACTGGAACAGTGCAGGGGCAGAGCCCCATTTATGGACTGGGAGACCGAAGCTGCTCAGCCTCATTCATGGTCTGTTGAAGTATAACAAGTTCCTTCCATTAATTTTAGTGAATTTTTGAAAACTTGTATCTAATTTCAAAATGCTGAAACAGTACTTCCTTTTACACTGTTTTACCTGTCACAGACAGTTACAGTCTGCGGGAATCGCTTTGAGACAAGTGAGCAGTATCATGTAAAGGAAGCTTCAGCTCAAGGCTCCCAGTATTGAATATTCACTAGAATGTCCAGTCTAATCCACAGATCAAGATAGTATGAATACATTGAATAAAACTTTGGGGAAATCCTACCAAAAAAAAGTTTATTATGAACATTTTTTGTATTTCTTTTTCTAACAAATTTTACCTTATCTTTAATAAGCCTACCAACGTGCAGTGTGGTTTCTTATCTCTTTAAAATTAGTTATGTAATAATATTGTAAGCTCAGTGGGAATGTAGATATGTGCATGAACTTGCTTTGTTCAGAATTGAGTGTTTAATCTGTAAAGTGGTAAAGTTACTGCTTTAATGTTTATCCTGACGGCTTTGCACCTTTTGAACCAGCAGCTGATGGTAAATGAAATGAATTATTTTTTGACAAACTTGGTATAACTGCTAAGAAACCTGCTCTATTTAGCAGTGTTTTAATAGTTTAAATGAATCTTGTTGATCCTTATTTAAACCCATTCTACCATTGAAAATGACTTGTTTGCATAAAAGAAACAGAATATATTCTAATTTTACTATATGCTATTGCAAGAAATTTTTTTCCACTGGGAAAACTGGCAAAGAGTAACTGCTGGGACATCAAAGCATTTCTGATTAATGACACTCCCAGTGTCACCCAGCCTGTGCCAAACACAGGCAAGCAGGACACTGTCCCATAACAGCGTCATTGGCTTATCCTTGCCTGAAAAGAGACCTCTGGTACCACTGGGGTCTCAGGCCCTGCTTATACCAGTTGCTGACACTGCTGGTACATGGCACAAAGTATTAAAAGTCCAAAGGGGAGGAATGCACAGAAGTGGGAAGAGAATGCCACAGGAGGGTGGTCCAGTTGGGAGATTTCCCAGCGATTTTCTCAGCTAACAGCAGGTCTGCATTCTTCTCCGTGTAGGATCCTGCATTATTTGTTTGACATCACTTATTCCTTAAAGCTTATTACCCATCAGTATCTGTGATATAATCTTTACCAAGGACATATACATGAGTCATGGTACAGATGACTCATGTTCATCCAGATTCACAAAGCTCAAAGCTCTGCAGTTAAAACTGAGTGATAAAGTTTTGAGAGAGAAAAGCCATCTGACATTATAATGATGCATTTAAAATATCAGCATTTCTGCAATCATCTGAGGGGGTGACATAAAAATGCTTCTCTCTGTCCATTTTGTTTTGTCAAGAAATAACTGTTTCTTCCCATTATGAAGTCTCACTCCGTTATAGAGGAGCATACAGAAATGTATGTTGTAATTTATATATTCCAACTCCCTCTTATTATGGGTCATATCACAGATATATGACAGCAGGAGAACAGTCAGTCCTGTTAGGGAAAAGTGTAATAATCTTCACATTTTATAATACTCAACTCAGTAGAGAAGGTCTTTGAGAACAAAAGAAAATAGTTTTCCTGTCAAAATGACAAAAGAGAAATTAGATTTCTTTACCTAAAGTATTTGGACTGACAAACTGTCAGAATTCATTTTTCTGGTCCACAGAATAAGAAAATAATATTTGCATTTTCTGATCTTGAATGACCCCCTTATCTGTAATTTTTGGTTATATCAAATCAGAACATAAATGACTGCATTCATTATGATGAACGAAACTTTTTTATTTTTCATTTTAACATCTTCTAGGAAATTTATTACAGTCTTAATTTACATGTTCTAGGAAATTTATTACAGTCATAGTTTTCCTATAACTGGTATGGTTTGAATATGTAATGATACTCAAGTGTGTAAATAGATTTACATTGATAAAATATTCTTATTATTGGTAAATTATCTATCTCTTTCTTCCACCTAGGAAACATGCTTAGGATTAGGTATATTTCCACTGAAATGCATTGTCTTTATTTTTTTATGTCTGCATAACTTCAAGCATTACATGGAAAAGAGGACCAAGGACTTTGGTTATGTAAATAACAAAGACCCAATTTGCATCCCAAACTCATGTCTTTTCATAGTTTACTTGGCAAAATTACCTCAGGAGGCAGGAAAATGTAAGATTGTATTGCTGAGACTTTCTTCAAATGTTTGCCTATTTAAGGTATTACAAAAACCTAACATATAATCTGGAAACTGTAAATGCAATTTCCAACTAGCAATTTGGCAAGCTAACTGTGGCATCTATTGGCAAAGCAAAATGTGCAAGAAGGGGCAAATAAAAACAAAATGCAGAAGGTAAGTTGATGAGTATGTGAGGAGATCCCAAGCCAGTTATGGGCCAACACCAAGCTTTTATTTTAATTAGGGCTCTGTACAAAACAGGATTATGATGATCATAAAGGCTTCATAATTATTATATGGGGAAAAAATAGTCATTGTGCATATTGGGATTTGATTTCTAAGCCCTGGAATTTCCTCCATGGTTTATATCAAGTGGAAAGTAAGCGTGGAGGAGCACATCAGGATGCCCTGTGTGCCAGGGTTTGCCCAAAGTGTGTCTAACTGGGCTGGACCACCAAGACCTGCCAAGGAGAAGAAGCCAGCAAAAAGCGTGACACAGCGAGGAGGCTCATTCCTACCGGTTAGTTACAGACAATTCAATAAAGCCTGCAGAGGATGTGTAGAATGGAAAACATCTGTGTCCACTGATATATTTAGACTGCTCTGGTGTTTAAAATAAGTATCTCAGACTGTGAAAACACCAGGGAATTACGTGAAGAAAGATTCTCACTAAGGAATAGCTTGCATTGTTAGAGGCAGACTTTCAGATCATTATCACCTATACCTGTGTGTCTTACACTGGGAGCTGAAGATTCTTGGTAGGCAACAAAAATAAAAAGCCACTTTTACAGGACAGATCAGTCTGTAATTTCATAGGGAAACTAATATCTGAATTGACATCTGAGTAAGGTGATTAAAACAAGCTGGCTTGAGTATGACTGATGCTGGGCACATTGGCCACAGACAGAAATATGCTACACATAAATACAGGGAGCAATGAGCTCCCCCAGAATTTCTAAATAGATTAATTTAGGATGTGTACACATACTGCAATACATAAAGTGCATCAGTCGAGTGTGTATAAGGAATATGCAATTCTTACAAAAGCAGCTCTTGAGAGGAAGGCTCAGCAAGGTACATAACATATTTTGAGTTAGGCTCCCCCACTTTTTCAACCTGATTTATCAATTCCAGCATGTACCACCGACAAGCAAGAGGTTCCTGACAAAGCTGAGCTTGTGAAGAGCAGGCAACTAGAGCCTCCTGGACACAGGATAATCTTTCTGTTGTTTGTGTAACAAAAAGAATGCAAATAAGCCCTGTGTGTTAATAATTTACTGAATATGAACATTCAGTCAATAGAAAGTTGCAATAGAAGATATAGCAGCAGTCCCTAACTATAAACTATTGCAGCAGAGAAAGACATTATGTTTGTCACACACCATCCCCTCTTTCTGATTGTTTTTTGACTGTGGATTATATTAGACCACTGGCCAGGCACAGTACATGAGGACTGAGACACTGAGATGTCCAGATGCTGTCAGCAAGTGGTGCTGATTCACTGAAACTCTCATCCCCTGACGGTACCCTGCAAAAGTCACTAAAATCCATGCAAATCACCACATGAGAAAATGTCCCTCCCAACAACACAGTGAAAGCCCCACTCATTCTCCTAAGTGCCCAACATCAAAGATAATCCATTTATGTCAGCTGAAAAAGTCCTGCAGCTGTCACCAAGAGCTGGATCAGACTCAGTGCCCAGCTAAGGAACTTGATGCAGAGATTAGTAAGGGATATTCTTTAGCCTGTATCATATTTGTAGTTGTTAACATAATCTTATTTTCTGACCCCAAACTACTTACATGGGATTTCAGCAGTGCCAGAGCAAAGCTATGCCCCAGCTTTCCTGCTTTGCCCAGCTGGCACCACGCTTCAGGGATGGGCAGGGCTCCAGTCACAGGGCTCTAGATTGCCACACATTATATTCATTTAGTGTATACCCGTGTTACTGCCTGGATCAGAAGTGGGAGCAAGGAAATTCTTGTTTCTGTAGTTCCCTTCATGCTCAATTTGGGTTGAACAAGAGCAAGGGCCATAGCACTGCTCCATTCCTGACAGGATTTAATCTGGGTAGGGAGGACACCAATGCCTCATTAAAACAATGGCATTTTTTAAAGTTCTCTTCACAAAATTATCCATTTATTATGAAGCAGCTCGCACTCCATAACATGTGTCACTTTGGAAGTGTGAATACGATATAGCCTCTTTGTTTTAGATATTCTCTGAGTTGCCATCTTCATCAGACAAATAAGACATATTCGTAGAAGTAAATGTGTGATTTTGTTGTAGATGAGTTCTGTAAGTTTTCACTGCTTATTTACCACTAATATTCTAATGTATACAACCAGTGTATTACATTCTCTGTATTTTTGCTTCAGAATAATCTTTCAGCTTTTTAAAAACCCTTATTTCTCTTTGTTTTCTCCCCATCTTTGGGGCATTTCATCTGCTTGAGGGAATGCCTGATTTATCTTTTTAGGTGGCTGAAGAGGTGCACAGCCACCCCCTGTGTTTCCACATGTCCAAAGGGAAAAACTACAGCCTTCTCTGTGCACAGGATGTCATTCTGCCTTTGGGACTGCAGCTTCAGTAATAATGTTATGAAATCAAAGAAAATTGCTTTATCTCATTTGAGAAGCGGATTAATAAAATTGTTTGTATTTTTTGTGATTACCAAGATCCATTCATGCCTCATTTCCACTAATACATTTATTAAACAAAAATAAGTAATAATTTGAAGCACTCATAAGAGTTCCATTGCATTTTAAAACAGGTCCCAGGCAGTTCCTCAATGCTTCCTTGACTCCCCTTACATACTTTTCCAATGGCCAAAGAGTGCAAGAAATCTCTAACAAGTGGGGACTAATTGTTCCATCTTGCTCACCACTTTGTACCCAGCTAATGACAGGTTTTGAAAGAAAAGTAGCGAGGAATAGATTTCATAATGCTGTAATAAACGCCCCTGTTTTTGTGCAAGAGAAGAAATATATTCCCCAAAGCCTCATGACTGACAGATCTTATTATAAGTTTTGTCCCAGCTACTGCTACTGCGAGTGTTATTCCTGTGGAGTGTGATTTTTAATCTGCTTTTGCATCTGTCAGAATAGTTGCCCATGCCAGGCAGTCTCATAGGTTAATTATATGTTGGGCACAAAGATTTATTAGCCTTTCCAATATTTAAAAATCAAAGGCCAGATTCCCCTTCTAGGCTGTTAACTACAGGAATTGTAAGCAGATATAGCAAAGGCAACTTTATTTCTTCAGAGACAGAAACAGCTGGAGTAATTCATCATTAGCCAAACTGAGGTTAAAGGAGCCCCACTGCCTCATGCACTCAAGATCATGCTCACAACCTCACCTAGGGATTTCATTTATTGATTTTTCCTGTCTACCAGGATGGACTGTATTGTGGGGTTAATCGTACTTTTCTTGAGTTGACTCCTGAATGGGATGTACCTCTGCAAGAGCAAATATTGCATATAGTTGTTGTTGAATTTCTGAATGTGTTTGCACTGGGAACTGGCAACTTTGACATTTCCTGTGGCTTAAAGAAGGAGCATGTGTTATAGCTCTGTGAGTTCGCACGAGATATATTGTTTCTGTCACAAATTTCTTGCATAAATATGTACTCTGTGTGGGACTGCAGCAGGACTATCGCTTGATTGTTAATGCCTGCTTTTGGCCTTCCCATATCTATTGAATATGTTTGTGTTTTTACCAGCATCAGGTGATCTGTACTTTCCAAAACTGCAAACTGGAAATGTTTTGGTTTCAGTTTTATTTCTTTTTGTTTTTTAAAGGACATATTTTCAGTATTTCAGGTTCATCTAAGTAGTTCCCTTCTGTTTTGAGTCTTCAGAAAAAATATGCAAACACAGTCCTAATGGAGGATGAAAGACAAAAACAAGGTTCCATTTCTGAGCAGACTCAGAAGAGCCATGTGAATTCAGGGGTGTACAAGGACAGTTCCTCTTGGCTTTCTTGACACTGCAGTTACAGAGGTGGGAAGGTGCAATAGCCACATGTTGCTCTTGCAAGTGCAGTAATGGTATAATTGAGAAGTGAGCTTAAGCCCATATTCCTGTGCCAGTTTTACAGCCTTACCGTAAGCTTAGTGAGCAATACTTCCTCATTTGACCTCTCTGGGTGACCTTCTTCTCCTCTGGATAGAAAGGGAGCTTAAGGAGTCTAGGATATGAAAACTAAGGGTATTGTTTATAAATTATTTATCTGTCACCAGCAACATTTACTTCACTGTTCTAAATTGCGTCCTCATGCATTGAGGTTGGCAGCTCATGGGAGGCTTGATCTCATTCAGGCAGGTTGTCCTGGCAAAAGTCATTGTTAATATCTGCCCAAATGACCCATGGGAATGGGTTCTTTCTTCCTATTCTTCCTATTCTTCCTATTACTATTAGAGATATTACTATTCCCCAAGAGATTGTTAAGTTGTTCTAGCAGCGTATTTCAGCATGACGATAGAAGCAGTCAGCATGATGAGTCATTCAGTGGCAAGTCAAGCCTCAAATCTGGGAAAGACAAATTCACTAAAAAGCATCACAACAACGTGTTTTCCAATGCCAAGAGGCATTCAGCACAATCAGAGCTTAGAAGGCATTTGGCAGGGATATTTATACCCGCTGAGTCTTCTTTAGGGTATTTTGCTATTGATCATATTCACCTGATTTATTAATGTCTGTTAGGAATGCCATCATTTACTTATGATAGCCCTCTACTGATACTAGAAGTCGTGTAGGTGAAAGAAGAATCCATTTTAAGTATCTTTGGTATTGAATCAAATACAGCATCTGATGTGTATTAACTTTGCCTTCCAAATACAGAGTAATTACACAGCATCATCTCTAATGTTCGGGTTTTTTGTTTGTGCTTGCTTCAAGCATCAACTAATTCAGGACCAAAGAGAAGACTTTTAAATCGTTATCTCTCCTTTACTGAGAAGGAAGAAACCAGGTGTGTGAACTCCATGGCTCATCATTGTCAATCAAATTACTCTTGAGACTCCGGCAGTTAATTCCTTGTTTATGGGGATTTTAAAACATCGACGGGGGAGGGGGGAAGAATATTTCTAAAATTTGTTTTAATATTAGAAAAGCACAGATGACATTTGCCTCCGGGCTTGGCAGGTGCGATAAGGCTGTAAAGTACTTCGCAGCTCTGACAGCCGCCCCGTGCCGTGATGCTGAGCCTGGCGTCACCACGGCTCCTGGCGGGTTCCCGGGTCTCACTCCCGGCGGGTTCCCGGGCCGCACTCCCGGCGGGTTCCCGGGCCGCACTCCCGGCGGGTTCCCGGGCCGCACTCCCGGCGGGGTCCCGGGTCTCCCTCCCGGCGGGTTCCCGGGCCGCACTCCCGGCGGGGCTGTGGCGGCCGTGCTGTTACGGCGCCGGCCGCCAGGGGCCAGTGTTGGCCGGGAGATGCCGCCCCCGCGCCGGGAGGGGGCGGGGGCCGGGGCACTTCTTCCAGCACTTCCAGCACATCCAGCGCTTCCAGCACATCCAGCCGCTGCAGCGGGACCTGGTCACCGCGGGTGTTCGACTATAAATAGGGAAAAGCTGCTTGCTCCAGCGCCTGGGTTGGGTTGGCCTTTCGGCCGTGCTCTCAAGCACCGCCCCGGGGTACCCGAGCCCAGGGACGCGGGCAGGGTGCTGGGACGCGTTCCCGGAGGTTTGTGCTGAGTATTCTTCTACTTTATCGTATTTCCGATGGAACCTGCACTTTTGCAGGATCTTACCTCCGCAGGAGCCAGCCAGCTGCTGCTCTCGGTGTGAGTGTGCCCAGCTCGTGCGGCCCCTGGAGCCAGGAACATCCCGCTCTGGAAGCACGAAAGAAGCGGGGAGGGGAGGAGGGAAAGCGAAAGGCGATTGGGGCCTGCAGTAACAAAGAGCTCATCTTTAGGGCTTCATGCAGCTGAAGAGGAGGTGGCGGGGTCCTCCTTTACCATTAACATTACTAAACTATTTTAACACTAAAGGCAATCTGTCATTTTGAGTAAATTCTCTTCTGCTTCTATAAACACAGCCGTAATCAATTAAAGACCTACTTGTGAAGGAGCCATTGTGTGCAGCCCCATTCAGACATTGCTGAGTTGTCTTTTAGACAGCCTGTGGGGAAACACTGGTAAGGTGATGGGAAAGTTCAAAGTGCCTAACTTTTCAATGTGGATTTTGTTATTGAGACTTTTTTAATTCCGTATTGCTTATCACAGCCAGGGTGAAAAATGGGTGATATCTCTCTCTCTGCGTTTAACATTTATAACGTGTTCTGCTTGGGAGGTTCTGCAAATACTTAGAATTATTCTCTAATGTAATTCCTTGGGGGACTTCTCCCTGGCAGCAAATCAATTACTAATCTGAAAGTATTGAAAGAACAAACAAATCCTACAGAGACTGTACATCCATATACACATATTTATAATTATGCACATGGGCTCAGTTCCTAACACATTAGACACCAGCCCAATACATTTTGTTCAGTGAAATAGAACCTCATTTACAGTAGTTTGAAGATGAGACTTACTGACACAAGCCCTTCAAAAACTCAGAGTTCCATTTCATATTGAAAGAAACAGTCAAAAAGATCGCTCCAGTCACTCATGACTTTGTTTTTTTATTATCTTTCTATTGCACTGGATCACCTGTGCCTTCTGAGTCTATGAATGTTACTAATCGTTGCAGAAGCAACCAAAATAAACAAGGAAACTTGAACTCAACCTAGGTTATTTTATTCTCTCTTGTTTTTCTGAATGAAGGAAAAGGGAAGGCTAAACAGAAGAGTGTGTATAAGGAGACAAAATTCTGACCCTTGTTTTATTAGATTTTTTTTTTCAGTGAGCACTGGCATGGATTCTAGAGACTTAAGTGAGAATAGAAAAAATTAAATACAATTGGAGTTAAAAATTTTCCCATTTCTTTGCGTTTGAATTAGAGATAAATGTAAGGAAATTTTAAGAACGGTCTCTATTAAAACAAAACAAAAAAATAAGACTAGATATTTAGAGATACTTGTGGAAGGAATCCCTCCTGTAGAATCTGGATTTCATTGGGCTTTCTGATGGAGTTACTTTTGGATCCATTGTCAATCTTCACTGCACAGTCAGGGGGAAGAGCCTCATGGGAAAATTATGTTTGTAGCACTCTCTGGAAATTCATAAACACACTACCAGGGGACTCAAGAATGACAGTGCCTCATTCCAAGGAAAGTCACCTAAAATTACCAGTAGGCCAAGCAGTCTTTTGACCTGGTGTAAATTATTTTGAAGTGACAGGGGAAAAAAAAAGTAAAACTGTGAAGATCATAGAGAAATTATCTTCCTTGAAAGTGTAGTGAAAAATCATAGATTATGAGAAATGTGCTTTCCTTCCAGTGCCTGAGCATGTAGCAGTTTAAAGGAAAATGAACAGTAGCTTTTTTAGGGCAGTGGGAGAAGACTGAAGCTCAGTCGTGTGCTGTACCAGTGCTAGCCAGCAAAACTTCTTAACTTCATTTTTCTTTGAATGACACTTTTTTGGAAGTTGTACAGGAGAGCCTTGATGCACATACCAGGCACTTTGTAGATGAGTCAGGACACCTTAACTAAATCTATTCATTACCCTGTCCCCACTGGGACAGGCAAAAGCTGCCAATTTGATGTTGGTAATGTGGATGCTGCATTAGGGAATTGGCTAAGCCTGCCAGATTTCATTCCTGAACTTTAGCAGCCACAAAAGAGTATTTCTCTGTCGTCTGTAACTGATTCAGAGCCAGGTCCCAAAAGGACAAGCTTCCTTTTGTGTGCCATCTATACCAAGGTCTAAGGACACATAGTGCTATAACTTCTTCTTTTTTTTTTTTTCAGTTAGATCACAGGAAACATCTTGAAAAAGGAAAAAAATAAAATCCAAGTTGTCATAAATTATATTTGTGAGCTTTCTAAGATACATTATTTATTAGCTCTATTATTACATTCTGGACCATACTTTCAGAAAACCATCACAGTCAGTTTATTATAATCTGAGTATTTAATGTCAATAGTGTTACCATTTGGAGATTAAATGAGGTCTGAAACCAAAACAGAAAAAATGTATTTGCACAAAAAAAAAAAATTTCCAGTGCTTCAGCTCACTAAGCACAGTACTTATTATCATCAGTTCATATTCAGGTCAGATTCTTCCTTCCTTTGAAAAACAGGTTGAAAAACCCTTTGAAGACTTCTCCCATCTTCCCCTTACCCATCTCGTTACAAATTTAATAATATTATTCATGATCACTTTGTGTTTCACATTTATATGTTCTGCATCTACTGGGCAATGTATTAAAGATTTTGTGACAGTAACTCCTAATAAGGATTATTAGCATCATCAGTCCATCCTGGCAACATTCTCAACTCATACTGCATAAAATATCCCGGAAATTTAACAAGTAGGACTCTTAGATAGCAAAATTGTGGGCTAGTCCCAGTATATTGTTTCCTATGTGCTCGTGTTTCAAACGGTTTTAAAAACACCAGAGTATTCTCACAGCTTCTATTGCCAGTTTTCACCCTAGACGTGACTTTGAATTTGTTGAAGCAGGCATCATCTGCCTGAACTTGAACACATTCACTGTATTTGTTCCTTGTATTCAAGTACAAGAATAATCTACTAGAAATGTTTTTCAGAAAGCTCACTGAACATACCAGGCTTATTGACATGACAGCACACAAGTGCTATAATTGCTTAGGACAGAGGCAAGAACAGAGAACCCTGTGTGTGGAGGCTGATCACAGTTCAAACCCAATGGTCCAGTGGTGAAGCCTTCCTTCTCCTTCCCACCCACTCGGCACGGGAAGCAAAAGAACCCAGAAAGGGCGAGGCCCAGCCACTCCAAATGTTCAGAGGTTTAATGAATGTGCCATAGCTTTTACCTACTAACTGCAAGGCCTTCTCAAGCAGACTCCAAATTCCTGCTGAAATGAAGACTTTCTTTCCTGGACTAGGCCTGGCATTCCTGGGAAACAATGGCCCTTTTCAAGTCACCTCTGAAATTTCACAGGTGAAGGGAACAGGGCAGTCATTTGATCCCATCCACAAGGAGCCTGTGAGCACTTCAAAAAGTGGAGACAGAGTCTATCATGGAAGCATTGGCAAAAGTGGTTAGTGGCAGAAAAAGGCAACCTAGACCCACAGCTCAGGAGACCCCTGTGACGTGTTAATTCATTTGTCTTTCACCTCATGCTGCAACTTCTCTCTCAATTTTTTTTAAGGCATGGGCTAAGTAGCCCACAGAGCTCAGGAGACAGGTCTCCAGGCTGTGTGATGTGCTTTGGAACAGTGGTTTCCATGCTGCTTTAGCCAGAACTTCACTCTGAGAAAGAGCAAATTGAAGGAAGCTGTTGTGGGGATATGGTATTGGGTATGGAGAGCACTCGTAAGGCATGCATGAATTCAGGCCTTTGTAATGCTCTTCAGTGACCTCATTTCAGGAAGTGTATCGCAGTCACTCCAGTTGATTTGTTATAACAACATGATCAAATTCATTAGAAAACATTCAGAATGGGATGCTAGGAGTGCTACCTGTGCACTGATAACACAGTCAACTCAGAACATAAAAAAGGTTGGATTTGCAGATCCTTCCTACTCCAAACATCCAAATGCAATATTCTGAAGGACACAAGGGCTCTCAGTTCTGTGAAAACAACTACAGAAGCCTCCCAGATGATTTGGTAAATATTCAGAATTCTTAAGCTAGAATGTGTCACCAGTTCATGTTGTAGGGGATTATTTCCTTTACATAGTTAGAAAAAAAGAAAACAACAACAAAATCCCAACTCACTGTCATATGGCAGTTGTTGTATTGAGAAGTATTTTACCTCTCAAATGCTAAGAACTTTTGCACTCTCTGCCTCCAGCATGTTATAGGGAATATTATGCTCACTGAACTTTCTTTAGGAGAACTTGAAGGATAGTTGAGTACTGAAACTCATTTAAGAGTTCAAATCTGAACTACATTCTGAGAGCAGATCTGGGGGAATTAACCAGGTCATTTGATATGCAAAAGTACCAGCAAGGGGGCAATATACACGCTCGAGACAAGCTAAATAATGACTGACTAGTAAGAGACCAATACTTCATACATGAGTTAGGCCTCTGACCTAACTCATCCAGGCAGGGGAAAGTTGCCTTGATTTTATTCAATATTTATTTTGAAATAGCTCTTTCCTAGTATTGCAAGGGGGAACCTGCTTCAGTGCTTACTTCACTTCCTGTCTTTGTACCGTAAGGAAGAAGTGTTCCCTTGCTTTTCTCCCATTAAAAAATCTAGCTTACTGCCAGGGAACAGATTCTTGTTTGATATTTTGGTGAGAATCAATAAAGAAATCCTAGTGTAAAGAAAAGTGAAAACCAATTAGCTCAATTAAAAAGGAGTTTAACTTTATGGTCAACCTGCGTTTCCATCTTGAATCTAAATCTAAATAATCTTGGGGAAATGAAGATCTACCTTTTCGGTTTTCCAGTCAATGTCATTAACAGAATAATTCCCATTTTTCCTCATGAAAAAGTCAAGTTGGTGTTTAAGTCAATCAAGAAATATTTACAGAGACAATGGGAAATAGTTTATGTGACTAAGATAGGAAGCATTTACCCTGTGTAATCAAGAGGAACGGGGGTAATTTCATACTTGACATGTGGAGAACATTTTTTCATTTTAAGTCCATCTTGGTTTTACAACATAACTGTTTATATACACTAAATGGAAATTCTGGAGCCAAAGTGTGCTGTAGCCTTTGAGAGGACTTTCCGAAGGGAAGCAAAACTTTTGTAACTTACTCTTTCCTACTTCCATCTTTCATTTCCTCTTCACTCCCTGCATACATGCAGATGGTTTTTTAAATTCTTTTAGGCACAATCACTAGGTCAGAGGTGTTCCTTGGCACTCATTGCTATGCAGAGAATGTACTTTTCAGTAACTGTGGGATGGACATACTGCCCTGCCTCAGGCCTGACAGTTCAGGTTCGAATGTTGCAGGGTCCGTGCTGCAAATCCTCAGCAGTTGGTTTTGCTGTTGTAGGACAGCAGCAATGCCAGCAGTGGTGCTTATGTTACCATTGCTAAACACCTGTGCAATTACTACATTTGGTCTTGTTTTCCTCCATCTCCTCCCACCGTACTCTAGAATTACTGAAAAAATGTATCAAGCTCCCTGCCTATTTTCTTGGACATCCAAAAGCTGACAGTCACGCTCCAGGTTTCTTTGCCCATTCCTGGCAGCTGCCTCCACATCATCAGGCTTAGCATCAGCACACTCAGAGGAGGCCCTGAGAGGGACCGTCGGGGTGAAACACGGAGGGGAGGCGGCCAAGGAGGCGCTTCTGGGGTGAACAGAAAACAAGGGGGATCTGGAATGTTCTCGCAGGACTCGTGCTGTGCTCGGAGGTGCTTTCCAAAGCAAGTGGGTCAGCCATGCCACCCTCACAAAGGCTGGTGCAGTTTCCTGCAGGGGAAAGATTATTTTCCAGAGCCACTCCACCCACATGGCAGAGAAACAGGGCTTATGGGCATGAGGAAGGATGAGTTGGTGGGCAGCTCTCCTGGGGCAAGCCCAGCTGAAAAGGCTGGAAGCAGTTGCAGAGGTATGTGAGGCAGGAAATGTTGTTAGAATACTATTTTTTTATTATTTTTTAATATTTTTTTAGAATTGGATTTAATAACTACAGTAATGGATAGCACAAAGAACTTTAGAATTATTTGAATAGCTCTTTTGGCAACCTTGGTCTTGCTTTACCACAAGAAATCCTCGAGAACTCTCCATCATTGTGACACCTTGAAGTTCCATTTCAGTTTTTCTGCAAGTCTCCCTTTTAGTACTGAGTTTGAACTGTTGATGGCTTGTGACTTTGAAAAAAGCAGGAGAACCACCTTGGTATTTGGGTTATCATTAGTCCCATTCAGTCTCTTTATTTGTATGTGTGGAAGTTGTTTTTTCTTGTTTGCTGGAACTCTGTTTCACCACATTGCTGTTTGAGTTGGCAATGTTATGCTTTTTATTAGAACAAACAGAGGTCCAGAAACTGATTAAATATAAATAGAAGGTTCACTGTAGTCTACTCTTTTCAGGGAAAATAAACATCAGGAGTGTTTAAAAAAAACCCCAAATAATTCTGTGATATACCTTCCTGATTAGCAGCTAAAATCTAAATGGCACATTCTTAGAGGTAAAACTAACCAGAAAGATTATGCTGGTCTTTGCTCAAAGGAACCTATTTATCTCTATATTTTTATAATTTTCACAAGTTTCCACTACTTCAGACATGTGAAATTGATTATATATCTGGCTACAATGCTGTATGTAAGCTTCATCTATTAGAAAATGAAATCTTCAGAATTCCTGCAATCAGGTTTCCTTTTCCTTCCTACAAAGTAATGGAAAAGAGTGTGTACGTTTTGTTTGGGGTTGTTTTTTTTTTTCTTAAAAGAAGGGAAAAGAGTTTTAAACAGGCTATGTTCAACATTCTGTAGAAATTTCAACAAGGAAGAGCAAGACAAATGTAATCAATGCTATCAGTTCTAACTTTGGCAGAATGTGCTGTCTATTTGTGTTCTTGGTGAGACACACAATGCCTGTCTGTTAGCACAAAAAAGGATATTTTCCTTCACTGGGCTACCCAAAAGCAGCTATTCTCGCTTTTGAGTGCCAGCCACTGGAGATGGGCTAAATTTGTAGTACCCATTACCTGTAAAGCAAACCAAAATAGCCACATGAAACCTGACGCAGAAGAATCTCAGAATGCCAGGGCTGAGTGTTTGCTGCTCAGACCTGAAATGTGCCCTCTCTTCCCCACCCCACACCCTGCTCTCCCCACTCCTGGAGGAGTAAATAGGGCCATTCATAGAGAGACAGAGAAAGAATTCTCAGAGTTATAAAAAACTCCCTGTATGTAAAGATGCCTCCTACAGTGCTAACCACGATACTAATGATGAAAAAGCTACACCCTACATGTGCAAACTGGCATCCTTTTTACTGTACATAGGTTTTTTACTGTACATAGGTTTTTTACTGTATGTAGGTTTCCTTTTAATGACAGTTTTTCATCGACAGTGAGTATTTTTTTCACTAGTTCTAGTTGCTCTTTTTACTAGTTCCCATTCAGATTTGCAGTGGTACCTAACAAATGGATTTCTATCACATATGTCAGGATTAGATATGAAGCCTTGGAAAGACAAACCCCTCAGAAAAAAATAAAATAAAAATAGAAAGAATAGAAGGAAATAAAAAGCATTTGTTAATTCTGAGCTCTTGGTAACCCAGGGAAACCTTTTAGAAGATGTACATTGGAGTTTTACCCTGACACAGACTTTAGGCCTAGAAAGGACTAGCAGGCTGCAGCTGATTCACAGAGCAATTTTCACCAGTTCCAAGCAAAAAACATCAGACTAAAATCCCCTTATCCCTTTGCAGGAATGAAATGCATAAACAATCTCTGAATCAATTTAAGATGTAAAACAGCCTTGCTTTATTAGAAAAGCCCAAGGACTTTTTGACTGAACATTCTTTGTCAGCAGCAGCAGAAATTGACTCATAATTAGTTAAGTATTGGAGACTCTCTCTTTTCAAAATAGCTAGTATACGATTTAATTACAATGAAACTAGAAAGAAAGTTGCATTACTGTCCAAGGAAAAAAAAAAATCTAGAGTTCTTTTTATACCATCAAACATCTTTTTTAGCAGGAATGTGGTAATGGTTTAGCAAATGACAATCAAATTCAACATTTCTTGCTACTTTACAGAACAAGTAGTATATGTTTGAAAGAATGACAAAAGGACATTACTGTACATTACTAATGCCATCTCCCATCATGAGCAGTCCTATAGAGATCTCTAATTTCCATCATACTATTTGTTAAATACAATCCTATCAATCAATTTGTTTGTTGAATACAAACAAATATTTCTTTCTTAAAGTTAAAGTCTTTCAAAGCTGAACAGTAAAGAATTAAGACAAATAGGTTTTAATTGAGTGAGGACTACAGGAATTTGGGTGGCCTGTTAGTCATTCTCTTCCTCTCCTCTTCTTCATAGTTGTATAGCAGTCTCCTAGCCCAGGAGGGGAAGCTAAAACCTGCTTTTCTGGTAGTGGTTCCCCCAGCCTGCCCAGGTTTCACAAACCCCCTTCAGGAACCTTTCTCAAAGGTCTGCTGAAATGGGAAATTAAATAAGCTTCCCTAGATTCAAACTTCTCCAAAATTGTAGGGGGAAATACAGCAAATGCCCTAGGAAGTATTACATTCTAATGTATTCTGTTCATTGTGGAATTCCCTTCAGGGAGAACTCTGTGGGCAGTCTGAGTTGTAGAAGAATTTAGACTCCTTTTCCTTTATCAAGTTCACAGCTGGGCTTTATAGGATTCTGTGATAACACTGCAGAAAAGCAACATCAACTTCTGGTACGTGGGAGATGGCGGTGTTGATTGAATGAATCTTGAAATAGGATCAGAACACTCCCTTAAAACACATTTTAAAATTCCAGTGGCTCCTTTCCCCCTTTGTTTGCTCCTCTACTTAATCCAGTTTATCAAATTCATAATCTTAAATTAAAAAAAAAAAAAACAACAACAAACCAAACCCCACAGATTTTGCTATTCTTTTTGTTCTGTGAGTGCATTGCTGATGACCTATTCTCTGCACAAACCACTAACAGAGGTGGTAAATTTCTAACTCAGCCTTGTAGATTCACCCATTTTTACTGCTAGGACTAAAAAGTGAGGTTGGTACACTGCTTTAACTAAAAGTTTAAGATAAAGAGCTACCAAGAGTTCAGAGAATATTGTGGTAAAAACAAGTGTCCAAAAGGAAAGCCGTTCGTCAGAAGTAGCTGTGTGGTAGAAGCCACTGTGTGGGACCTCTTCCCTCAGTGCTCAGGTTCTGTATGGGCCCACAGTGGGAATGGCATGGATGCCTGACCCAAAGCTTACTTTGATGCAGCCAGTCAAAAGATTTCACTTCATTTCAAGGGGCATTTTTGGAAGGAGCTTCTATAACTCTTAAAAATCTCTAATATCTGGCAAGATGTTTTCAGTCTGCTTCCTCACCAAAAGACAGGCACATCACATGGACCTTTATTTATATGCCTGTACAGTTACTTCTATTATAATTTGCATGCCTTGTCAATCTTTTTTTTTATTTTAAAGACTGAGCAAAGCTGTTTCTCTCGATTTTTAAGTAGTATTACCAGATAAATATTGAAACAAATACCGTATAGATGAGGCCTGCCCTTCTGTTCAAGGTATGTTTGGGGCCGTACTGTGGGTGTCACTCTTTGTTCATCTGTGACCTCCCCAAGCTATCTTTCAAAAATAAATTTTTCATTATTTGAATGAAGAGGCCAAAATACAATGACACGAAAAGTCTTCAACAGCAGTTCATTTGTACAGCTTACTAGCCCACTGTACCTCTGTAAATCATGACTGCTGGAGGAGAATATATACTGCTGGGTCTCTGAACGAGATTCGGAATGAAAACAGGTTAATATAAGGTACTTGTACTCCGTCTTCAGCTATGTCTGTTTTGATTTTCCTCTTTATAACACACATTTGTCAGTGCACATGCACACACATGCATAAACACACACCATGTGAGTGGATACTAAATAAACAGCCCTATAGAGAGGGAGTGCAATATTTCACTGACTGTAGAATGAAGCCCAATTTTATTGGCAGACTTCAATGATGCTAGACAATAAAACATTTGTACGTTTTGCTGCAGACAGTCTGGCTGGCAGTTTCAGCAGCTCTAATTTATTGTGAATAAATAATTTCCTGGAATCTCTGAGGAGTCATTTTAATGCTCCGAAAAAAATTAAAATCTGGCATGCTGTTAAATTTGTTTTCCGTTGTTTTGAACCAAAAATACTTAAAATGAAAGAATTTTAAAACCCACCCTGATTTCAAAGATAGTATTTTGTAAATGTTAAATCTCCGCATTTCACACTGGTTTTACACATGAATAATTTTTGTTTACTTCATCTTTATATTTAAAGGCATGACAAATACCATCTGTTTGCCGTTTCTTTTCTGTGTGTTATTTCTCAGTACCAAGCAGAGAAACTGTCCAAGTTAAAGAACTCCCATATTTCTGTAGAGTATATTTGGATGCTGTTTCTGCCCTGCCATAAATTGATTATTACTTATAGCATAATGATGATCAGACCATTTTCAAAGGTAGTGTGTTCTTGAAGCATGAAACAGAAATTCAAAAACAACTTCAGAATCTGTTAGAAGCCAACTGTAAAAATATACATGGAGTCAATTAGTTGATTCAGTTTTGCAGCCATCAGCAAAAAAAGAAGCTTTAGTTTCCACAGTTGCTGAGTACATTTTTTCCATGAGGCACCTCACAGTTCCTGCCAGTGGACTAATATATAAGTAACTATTGCACTTTTATTAAATTCTTACTACCTTGATGTATCCAGAAGATATCAAATGTGAAACTGAACTGAGAAAAGGAATAAATTTTAATCACCCATAGCATCACTTAAATACCTAACGTCATTCCCAAAAACTGTACCACTTTTAGCTTTGTTGGTACTCAGCATAATCTCTATACAGTTCACAGAAATATAGCTAAGCTAAAATCTGTACTGGTAATAGGAAATTATAATGGAAAACACTGCATAAATTTAATTGTAGGTCTCATTCCCTGTCCAAAGTGCTTTCTACAGACTAGTTACACTCTGAGGAAACAATCCATAACACAAAGTAAATTTGAGAACCAGAAAAGGCTACACATACATTTTTGTGTGGCTGGGTAGCATCATCAAAAAGCTAAATGCATATTTGAGCACGAGTTTGAAGAAACAGAGGATCTTCTTTTTGGTAGCAAAGTCACATGACCCCCTGTTCCCATGCAGGCACTATTTCCTTTTCCTTGCAGTCTTTATAAGGGAACAGTTTCCTACTTCAAGTGCAGACCCAGCACTACTCTCATCGTGTTTAGCCAGGCTGAAAGCCTTCAACATATTTGGATGGAAGTGGACAATAAACAGTGACAGGCTTGCCTGTGCCCTAGCAGAGAGCGATTCTCCTGCCATTAGCTACTGCCATGTCTGTTTATTTGAGTTGGCACTAAGAAGGCAGAAACTCTTTCCAACACAAAAGGTCCTTCCCTCTGACTGCAGCAACCAATCTCAGCCCCACCAGTGGCTGTACTCACAGTTCACTAAGCGACTTGGCTACATCAGTACAAGCCATGATTTTCTGATGCCTTTTGTCTACCTGTGCTCCAGTTGTTCAGTGCTCTGTGAATTCTGTGAGACAGGGGCGATGACATTTTCTTACATAAATTTTTAATTCAAGTGTATAAAAGTTCAGTCTGTTCTTGTTTTTGGTTTCTTTTTCTTTTTGGTAGCTCAAGCCTGCACTCTATTTCCCTTGTTCCTGAACTGAGACGATGCTTTCTCTTCTGATACTTGCTTAGCAGTATAGAGTGTAGAAATGCAGAGTGTACCCCAGCCTGCTGAGAATGACACATGGGCACTGCAAATTCCATAGAGGCTACGTGGTTCCTTTTTTCAGTGTGCAAGGCAGGAATAGCTCACTTCCACATGGAATACACACTGGCATTTACTAATACTGCCATCTATTGCTTTCCAATATTATCTTCCACTGTTTTCAGCACGGTTTGAAGAAGGGTGTAGTGGTGTATAGTAGCACTCAATAATCTTCACCCTTAAGAACAGACAATTTTCTGGGCACAGTGAAGTAAATCTTTGCTATAAATGGAATATAATTTAATTTAAAGCCAGAATAAAACCAGATATTTCTCCAAGTATTCATTATCCAAGTACTCATATGAGTACCAACACCATTAGGGATTGTAAACAGGGATTCCAGGTGGAATATCACCTGGATGCCACCAATTTTTTGGTATCTGAACTCCTAGGCCATGGAACACTGTGATGTTCAGATGCACAGTTTATTAATCTATCACAAATAGTTAGTTTTCCTGAATTAATCTAAAATTTGGTGCCAGCTAACTTTGTCAGTTGGTAGGTCATAATTTTTATGTTTTATAGTGTCACACAAAGAATAGATGTAATAAAAAATGTAGGAATAGGTTTAACAGGACCAGGTAAAACTTTGCACTGCTAAATGCAGAGGTTGGTCTTGTTATGTAATATAACATAATATCAAATATGTAGTATATTGCTATAACTCCTATAACTCTTGGTTACTGGATATTTTCTAAGTGTGGTGTGTTTTGGTTTGGGATCCCCCTACAAGGCAGGAATGAAACACAGCTTTCAAGTTTAGGGTTATGCTGACTTCCTGTGCCAGTGGAAGGAAAGAGACTCATCAGAAGGGAATTCGGAATAACTGGACAGGTACCTAACAGGCAGTATGAATAATTTTCATAAGGATACAGACTCACACATTCATACTCAAAGTCCATATTCACTTCCTACTGCAGCAGGGCAGGAATTTCTCAAGGACAGCATATTGATACTACTGAATGGATTCCTTATAAGCAAACCGACAATGCATCTAATTTCAGAGAAGTGAATCTACATGTTCTAACAGTAGTAACCTCTCTATTGGATCCATTATACTTTTCTCTTCAGAGGAAAAGATACTGTTTCATTTCCCAAATATTAAGAATTAGTGAGGAGAAATTGGTTAGAATGCCACTATGAAATCATCTACTAAAAATATCTGTATTTCTTAGAAAAAAATACTGATATATATTTCTAGATACAAGTTAATAAATATGTGTATTTAATAAGTCTCCTTCCAGTTGAAAGCAATTCTTTTGCACTTACAACACAGTTATGAACACATGGAATTCAATAAAAATATTCACATCAACTTGAAATAGATTTTGGATTAGGCCTTTAAAAACAAAAAGAAATGCTCTCTAAGTCTTTAGCGGTGCTGTTTTGCTAAGTATGAAATCTTTTAGAAATAATCTTCAGGGCAATTTTTGTTTGCCTCAGTGTGCGTCATTTTTTCATTTTCCATGGGAAAGTGCAGCAATAGTTAAAGCCAGAAGTTTGAAAAAATCGAGACTAAATACCTGGATATAATCATCATACATGCTCACTGGTTGGTTTGCAATTTCATCAAGTATTAACAATATATTTTAAAAACACTGACTGTTCTTAAGGGTTCTTTTTAGACTACTACTGCATAGGTTATGCATGTTTAATACTAAATCTAAGACTTAAAATTACACAGCAGTATGCTCTAACAAGTTGTTTGAAGTTTTTTTTCTGGGCACCGTGTATAAAGTTCTGACATTTTTCATTCTATGTCATGTTCCAGGCATTCATCTGTAGAATAATACAAAGATATTCCATAAGTACCTGCCAGAAAGTCTATGTATTCCAAAGACACCTGCTGTGTTTTTTACAGGACAATTAATGTTCTTTGAGACGCAGTATCTGTCCCAGAGAGAGGAAGAAACCTCACCTGTACATTCCTATTCTTTTGGAAATAGTGAAGTAATTGATAAACAGTAAAATGTATTTTATCTATCATTTTATTGCAAATTGGATAGAACAAAATTTCCTTGATTTCTACAAGCATGAAATCTATCATTGCTGTGATACAAAGTAACCTGGAGGAAAGAATAAATGAGGAGTCGAATGGTGGGGTTTAGCCCACATTGTGCAAGAGGTGACATCAAAATGCCAGGAGTATATAGTCCTAGGCTGGATATTTATTACTTCTTTTGAAAGAGGTATGCTTGTTTACCAGAAATGCAAGAAAAAAATCCATAGAATTTACCTACTTAGGAAGACAGTAGGTACTTCCTAAATTAGGTAATGCTATTTGCCAAGATATAAGTTCCTGATTGTTATGTTAAACACTTTTACCAGAAATGGCCAAATGTATAGATAGCAACTAATGGGTTTCAGTGAGCAGAAAGGAAGATTTTGGTTAGATATTGGGGAAAAGCATTCAAATCATAATAACTGGGAGAAATATCACATCTCTACCACAAGGAATCCATTAGATAGGCATTCTTCAGCAATGAAATGAACGTGTATTCAATCTCTTTTGGATTCTTCCAGGCATATGGTAAACTTTCACACTTGAGAGTAGAGGGACAGCAAATACTAAGAATAATAAAAAGGCCAGTCATTAGCACAGGATGATGTTCCCTACTTCTTCATGTAGGTGGTTATAGGACTTCTAAAAATAAAATGTTTATTCTTACAGGAATTAATTCAGGGAGCCTTTTTCAGCCTTTTTTTAATCTGGCAAGACAGATTACATAAGGGAAAGGCTCCCTTGTGGCTCTACAGAATGTAACATCCTCTCAAAGGGCTAAAAAGCCCCAGGCAGAAATGAGGTTAGCAAAGGAGTTTCTCAGTTATTATACTGAGAAGGTGATGAACCTAGAAGCTGTGGTCAGGAGTCTTTAACAGACCTCGGAACTGAACCCCCACTTCCTAATTTTATAACCAGGGCCTTAACCGGCGATTTTGTGTCCTCTTTCCAAAATACATCGTAAACAAACTCAAAGGGAAAATACCTAGTTAATATATCTTTGCAAATATGAGATGTATAAATTGGCTGCCAGAGCAGAGGAGACACTTTATTTGGCTGCTGTGGTTACTGAAACACAGTGGTTTGGATGTGCAGGACGGGGCCCGTGTCCGGTTTGTTCAGCAGCACCGATACCCGTCACTCAGGAACAGAAACTGGGATCATGGGAAGATCTGGCCCCAGCTGGATTTTATTGCAATGACGTCCAGAGCTGACGGAGAAATTTCTGAAACTGGAAACTACAACCCACAAGAATTAGAGGATTTTAAACCCTGGTGAGATGTAACATTTCTTAAGAACAATAGATTATAGCCCTTTTATTCTGTGCTGCTTTGGATAATTAATTTAGTAAGTCAGTTTGTTTGTCATTCATGTGTATAATAAATTAATATACATGTTGTTTCCTTATTCAGTAAGTCTTTAAATTCAGCAGATGGAACTCTCTTCCTGACAGAAGAAACACTAGGTTATGGATGACTGTCAATAAAAAGTAAAGCCAGCTCCAATGAAAAAACGTGCTGAAAACGAATACCTGTTGAACTCTGAATCTTTATTTCCACTCTTTATAGAAATAAACACATTTATGGTTTGTTTATTGCCTGCAGAAAGAAAGCCTGTTCATCCTGCCCTGCTCCACCCCTGTCATTTGCTGGTCTAGCTACCGAGCAGAGCCTAATCACAAGATGTCTGTGTACATCAAACAGATGTTCACCAGCAACAGAAAATCAATGTCTGGCATGAAGTTATATTGTGTTTGTAGACTGTACTGAGCACACTTACTTGAAAAGCAATGCTTTGTGTCACTGTATCTGTATCTCATAATAAAGAACAAGTGCCCACTTCAAGTTATGGATCACCTCTATTGTCATTCCACAGCAATGTGTTTTGCAGATGTCTGCAAATGAATTTTAGGCTGAACTCCCTTTGCTTCTGAACCATAAGGAAGTATGATATGCTATCTGTCTGGTATTTAGTTATTAAATTTTGGTTGAAGAGCAGTTAGAATCCCTCTGAATTCATTTGAACTCCTGTTTTAAACAAGACCTCTGGCATTTGAAGTCTGACCAAAGGGTGTGACAGGTTTTCAGCACGTTACCTTTAGCTGGCGGTGATGTAGTAACAGCACTTTATTTCCTGTGAAGCCAACAGCTAACTCTTCATGTGAAAACTTAGATGCAGCTTATCTGCTCCTCCACAGCACTTCATGGCACTCTGCTCCTCTTGGGATCATGGTCTCTGTCTGTTATTATTGAGAGGGACAGGAATGAAACCGCAGCAGCACCGGGAGCCATCCTTTCAGACTATGTCTGACACAAGCACTGAGTGTTACATTATTTGCTTCGCTGAAGCAGAAAGAGGAGACCATCAGGGAGCTGGCTGTGCTCCCTGCTTTTCTGTTCTTCCCAGTTTTGGACACGCTAGTGCAACCTGTGGGATGCTCTGGCCTCTGCCAGCTGGCAGGAGTTCCCAGATGACAGTCTGTCAGTGAGGGTAGCTATGGAACAGCCTGGGAGCGGCCCTTTCCTCTCTGCTGTGATACGGCTGCAGCGCCCGTGGTGGGAGGGCTGCTGCGGGAGGCTCCCAACACTGGGCTGGTCATCACAGTGGGGACAGGGGACCCGCATCATCCCTCTGTTCACCACTCCAATGGTATTAAAGCTGACATGCACATACCAAGTTCCAGTCTGTCCTTCTGGAAAAAAGAAAAAAAAAAAGTTTAAATCCAAGCATTTTTTTCAAAGTAGTTCTTTACCATTTTTGCTGCAAACAGAAAAGCAAAAATGCAAAAAAAAGCAAAAGCACTGTGTTCTGCCACATTAATTCCAGGGAGCTGCCCTATCAAACCACAGACATTGTGTCCATTTTATCTTGAACCTTAGGGCAAAATACTTTGTCAACCACAAAAAAAACCCAAACCACACCAAAACAAAACTGAGATCAGCAGACAAGGGGAAGAGCAACATATGAAAATAAAAACCTGTGACATTCTGCATTAAAAAATAACATGTTGAATTAGTATTTGAAAACCCATAGGTTGTTTACTCAACTGCAGACTCTGCAAAATACACTCCTACTAGAGATGCTTAAGAAGCAGTCTGCTGAAATATGTCTAGCAGAGTTATGCACAAGTGCACATGGGTTCTTCAGCTGAAATGACCTGGTTGAATTTGGAAATTTACACATGAAATCTTAGTCAGAGGTTTTGTATGTGAGTGGATAAGGACACATGGATACTTGGGCTATGAATATGCTCTCCTTCCTACCACAAAATGACATAGAAGATACATTTCAGACATACCCTGGCAACTGAAAATAGAAATGCCATATGTTGAATAGTTAAGTAATTGCCAGACTAGGTTCTTATTGAGCACTGGTCTTCCCTTTTGCAAACCCTTTTTAAACTGACACAATTACACTCACTGTCCAGAAGCTGGGCTTCAAGCTCTGCTCTGCCTGGCTCTTACTCAGCTTAGCTAAGTGGGAGCACAGACAGCAGCAGTTCAGGGCTGCTGTACCCTGGATCAACTTGAACCCTTTCAGTAATGAGATACATATTCTGGCCCAAATCTTCTCTTTCTCCTTCAGCCCAAGCTCCCAAATGTCTTTTGCAGTGGGTAGAGTAAGCAATGAGAATAATGGCTGGCATAAAGTAACAGCAGGCTGTCTACGGCTTACCCTAGGGAATCCTCAATTTCCCTGTTAGGAATAAGTTAGGCTGAACATATTAATGGAGAGGAGTCTACCTTGAGCCAGGGACTTGTTTTTGTACAACCACTGTATTACACTTGTTGAGGCATGGTAGACACTGGATCTCTTTACTTGTATCAGGTATCAAGAGATACTATTAATTATTTGTGCAAATGTTGTAAAATAGTACAATGTTATACATTGATGAGACGAACAATAGCTGTTACCCTCTCAGTTTTCTCAACAGAGATTTTAGAAGACCTGCTGGAAATTACCATCCAAGCCTAGGTTTTTATTTTCCCATATTCAAACTGCAGAAGGATAAACTGTTATTTACTTTGTATTGTGATGCTCTATTCTTACTTAGGCCCTCAAGTTATGCCAACATCTAGATTTATTCCTTAAACTCTCTTGTCTAGATAGTGACAAATCCTTCTTTCTCTTTTTCCTCTGGACTAATAATGAAAAAAAGTTGTCAGATGGAGTCAGAAAAAACACAGTTTTCTTCCTGTAGTAACAAAAAGAAAAAGAAATCCTTGAAGAAATATAACCTTGAAACAAGCCTTCTCTCCTGGACAAAGCCAAATTTCAGGAAATAGACATAGCCTTTGAAATCCATTCCTCTTCAGGGCAGAGACAAAGCAAAGCTTTAAGTGAAGTAAGCAGAAGAGTCTAGAAACAAATGTTTCTATATTCAAGTGGAGTTTGAGATTTCTCCTCAGTTCAGGGTAGATTGCAGCTAATAAAAGAGTTTGGCCACTCCCAAGACTCACTTTAACTTTTGCTTCTAATCCCACCTGCTCCAGAAAGGCCTCCTGCAGAGCTACCGAGTACCACTGAGTTGCGGTCCTGCTTTTTAACTCATCTTCCTTCCCAAAAGCTCTGCCAGGTGTCCTGGCCACATGTTCTGCAGCACTTCCTTTCTGGATTCTGTGTGAAGATGATACTGAAGAACATGTCTCAAGCATAAACCTAGACCCAGAAGATCAACTTTAGAGATTTCTGATTCACACAAAATTCCTGTATTGAGACAGGTTTCACCAAGTAGCAGACACTTCAGCTTGGCCATCATGGCTATTGCTGCAACCAGTGGAGGTTTCAAAGCATCAGATGGATTAACGACTGAGCTCGTGCAGAGATGGGTTGGTCAGTAGGATCAGTGGATGTGGAATGTGCTAGTTCCCTGTTCTGGTGGTTTACAGCAATGAAAGGGATACCATAAGCTACAGTGCGTATTTTCATAATCAGTTCTGTGCTTAGAACTATACAGAAATAGCAATTACAATCTTAGGTATTAAGAAAGGAACTGAGAGTGAAACAGAAGCATTATAATGAAGCATTTAACTATTGTTTTCTACATGAATTGATTAACATGCAGTTCTGGCTCCTCATCACATAATACAAATGCGGTACAGATAAATGTGGCACAGAATAAACAGGCACAGACAAAGCTATAGAGGACAGCAAGGATACTGAGACAGGACTGTCTCCATACAAGAAATTAATTAGAAATACACCCTGAAAAGAGGAAAATGAGAAGAATTAAACTAAGTCATAAAGTTAAGCTAAATACTTGTTAAATTAATAATTACATGGGAAAGGTGAGTAAGAAATTTACATGCTCAGTCTCTCCTAGTACAAGATACAAGGAGCATCAAACAAGGTTTTAGGATCAGTCAGAATCACAGTCTGTTTGTGAAAATGTGAAATTCATTGCCTCAGAGTGCTGTGAATTAAAAGTAGTTTATAGCTCACTCTTCTCTGTTAAAGAGTGCAAAGAACAACAAGTAAAAGAGTTGATTATGTAGCTCAGAGCAAACCCCACATTATCCTCCTGTAGCTGCTCCCCATGGCCCTTATTTTGGTGATTTTTGCTATTGTTTTCTGTCTTTCTCATCTGATAATTTAATTCATTTGTGCCACCACTAGACCTTGGGTAATTTGCCTCTTCAAGTCTTCAGCTTCCAGGCAAGTATTTCCTTTCTCCTTCTGTCCTTCTTGAAAGGAAGAAAGGACAGGAAGTTTGAGAAATAAGAACAGTGGTGAACAAGAAGAAACTGGGAAAAAACATACTAATTGAAAGTCTTCAGGCACACTGAATTTCAGAGAAGTGAGAACTGAACCTCAAAATGAAAAAAAAAAATTATGAGTGAGACCATCTAGAAGTTTCTTAAAGTATTTCATTGAGAATCACTAACTTTAAAACAGGAAACTGTAATTGGATAGTGTGAAAAAGCCCAGTGTAAAATTAAATAGCTGGTTTTTTTCCTTCTGGTCCATTTCTGCTTCGGCTGTCCATCCAAATTTGAGTGCTTCAAGATGTTTGTTTTACACTTGACACATTTTAGCAACACTGTAGGCATAAACAGAATTATTGGTGTTATAGTGTAAGACAGCCTTGACTTCTCCCTGACAAACCAGCAGCTCTGTGACTCTGTCACAGCCTCACGGCTGATCTGTGCTGGAATCAGGAGGTTTTTCTTTGGTTTAAAAGATTAAGGTCTTCTGAAAGCTTAAGTGGAAAATGTGCTTTACCGTTTTGCAGTTACACGTAGGAAATCTCTGCCAGGCTGCAAGGAAGACCCCTGGCAGGAGTCTGTGCAGCCAAGGAATCACTTCACCTCATCCCACCCGTTACCCACCGCCTGCATTTCTCACCCTGCCTGATTAATGATGTGCTGGGCCCACAAGGCAGCCTTGTTCTTCTCCATAGTTGTTACACTTCAGTGGTTGTAAGCTTCTTTCAAAAGTGTCAGAATTAAAGACAAGTTATAAATGCCCCACTTCTTTTTGTTTCAGGAGTCCATCCTGGTGCTGTATTATCCAGAATGTCCACTGAAGTTAAAAGACAAGCTTATTTGGTCAGGATTCCTTTGCCCTTTCTGCCCTTCTCCATCAACATCCCCAATTTCTTCTTTCAGCACCATTGACTTATAAACTAAATATATCAGTAAGTACAAGACTAGTCCAGACAACTCCTTTAACTGTTCAGTGTCTTTTATTTCACCCTGTCCCTTTCACCTTGTTCATCATTCAGTTTTATAATCCACTGGAAAAAAACCTCTGAGTGTTGTCTCTCACTGCTCTGGCTTCTTTCTGCCGTTTTTGACAGTAATGAGTGGATGTCCCTTCTGCTGTCTTGCCATTCAAGACTGGAAAAATGCTAAAGCCCTCTTTTCCCACTGATTTCCCCCCCGTCCCAGCTGTGGCTCGGATGAATTAGCCAGGTAAAGCCAAAAGCTCAGCAATGCACACAAATTTCTGCCAGCACTAATCCCCCAGTGCAATTTGTATAATGATAGGAAAAAGGAACCAGAAATAAAAATCACTGAATGTAGAGAGAACACTGAACTTTTATGCAATATGTAACATTAAAACTATTTATTACATTGTAGGACCCTGTGTAAGCTTGTCACCAAAAGAATTAATAAATAAAACAATTAATAAAGCTCAAGTGTAGGCAGTACTTTTATATCAAGGGAGCCTCTCATAATATCAGCACTTATATTGCTGTCTTCTAATTATGCTTTTTTTAAAAAATGGATACAATAAGATTTTATAACCGTGTGTGCGGTAAAATTCATACTTTACTTTGGAACAAAATATTTGTTTAGCTTTTAAATTAAAGATGAGCAACACTCTAGGGAAATACCACGTTGATTAACATTGGGGTTCTTTTAATAAATGAAATCTGAGCCCATAAAGGTTGTGGTTTGAAATACATCATAAAGAATGTTATCCCACTATGGTCTGCAGCTCTGATGTTGCAGTTTTGATTAAGATAATTTGCAGCTTCTGTAAACTATCAGCTTTTCACCGTCAATTTGGAGATGCCAGAGCTCTACATGATGCTAAGAAATAGGTGAGTGCAAAAAGTGACATTTCTTTCCATAGAAAAGTAGGCTTGAATATAAAGCAATAAGTGAAGCAAAGTATATATATAGTGTATGGAGTTTATGATGATCCATAAGATATTGCTGTTTCTCTAAAAAATTGCAATCAACTTCCTCTGATCACATAATGATCTAAGAGAAAATACGAAAAGAAAACATAAATTCTTCATTGACAGCCCTGTTCAAATATACGAATATGGCACATGGGACAGCAATTAGTGAACAGAGTCACTATTATCCTCTGCAATCATTCCCAAACAAATGAAGAAAGAAGGCTGCAAGGCCATATGGTACATATATTATAAAGTAACCTGTTCCATTCTTTAGACTTACTATTACTGCTTTTGACACAGCTACAGGAAATAAAAAGCTACTGGAATGCAGACCAGGAAAATGTATTCCCAGAAGGCTTTGCAGAACTAGAAGCTGGAATCACTGAGTGGAAACAGACTTTGCAAAGCAGTCTCCCATTCTTTGCTGCTCAGATGATCTGCTCAGCTATAAAACAGATTCTACAAATGTGGCCATATTTGGTAGCTGTGCTTTTAAGATACTTATAGAAAGAAAGTAAAAGGAAAGAGAAAAAGACTTTTAAAAAGGGTAAGTCTCTTCATGGAGGACTGTAATGTAGCCTAGAAAAGAACTGTTTTCAAGAGAGGAAGCACAAAGTCAAACAATTCACACTTTGTATGCAAGATTTGATTATTTTCCTCCTCTATCCTTCTTAAAGGACTGGTTAAAAGAACCATGTTAATACATATGAAAAATAAATGATCCACAAATCCTGTAAAAATTGTTTTTATAATATTGAAGAGTATGTTGCACACATGCTGAGATATTTAAATCAATACTACATTAACATAAATATTTTAAAATATTATTCTTCTTCAAAATACCTAGCATCAGTCAAACACCCTTGCTCTGAAATGGTAATAATTAAACTACAATGAAAGTATACATTCTGTAAATGAAAGAAAGTTTGTGAAAAAAAATGAAAATTTTACTTAGTCTGCCAGTGCCTTAGATTTCATTGCCAAATATGGGTAAAGCCTTGGCCTCACTGAAGGCACTGTGTCTATTATTCATGGATTTAATCCTGTATGTTCTGAAGAAGTTAGCAAGAATCCTTACATCTCATGCTAAATAGAGCCTAGGAACACTGAAATCTTCATCAGGAAAAGAATGATGGCCTGTACATGATATCACATTATTTGGTCATTTGTCATTTATCTATACTGATAATACTAATAACTGATGATATTGATGACATTGATTATACAATAAAGTTTTCCAAAAATTGCCATCTTGACAAAATTAAGGTGCCTTATATGGTTTAACACTCAAGTGTACATGCTTGTAAAAAGGGAAGTAATTTGCTGACTTGCTTAAACAGAGCAGCAAATATCTCTTTGAATTGTTTAATGATATTTGTGCTCTGATGAACAGTCCCACATGGCTTCTCTACACTTACAAAACCATTCCGAAGGAGCTCCCTATGTAAGTGGGCCTGTAGGGCAGCTGTTTGGTCTGGAGAGAGCAATATTCAGTGGTCAGTCCCTGATGCCCTTTTCACCCTCTGCTAGACGATTTTAGCCACCAGGACAGTGTTACCAAAGATCCAAATTTCCCAGAATTTATCTACTTTTTATGTCTGGAAATTGTGTCTCAGTACAAGCTATGGCCCTGCTGCTTATTATTATTTAGAAATAAAGGAACTTGAAGTTGTTCCAACAGGGAAAAATAGAGGCTAAAATTTGCTGTATGTATTTTCTCTCTTGTCAGCTGGGGCAAACAAGCTAAATGAAACTGGTTTGTTATAATTACTGTACACAAAGGATTCACTTCTGTCCTTGAAACCTAAGATTAAACAGTGAAATACTGACTGAAGCAACAGATCTCCAAGGTATTTCATCAATCTTGTGGTCACATCCAGTTCTGCTGATGCAGAAAACCATGAAAGGGGTTGCACCCTGTGCCCAAACCCGACTGATTAAACACAAGTTGCCCATCAGCTGGAAGGGTCGAATGGACTCCAAGAGCAGGGGGAGTGAGCAGTGACAGGCTGCAGGCTCTCCTCCAAGATCGTTTGGGCCTGGAGCCAAGGGCACAAGCCCAGGCTGCCTGTCCCCCCAGCCAGCATCCCCAGCATCTCTTTAGTCACCTGGTTGGACATCTGCTTGATCCATGCTGATTTGCAAGGAAGGCAGGCCAGGCTCTCGGAAATGAGATCAAGATGATCACCTGCTGCATTTTAACTCTGCTCTTTCTCTTTACTCTGTCAGCTCACAATTCACTGCCTATGCTGCTGCTGCTATATCTCTGTGGTACCATAAATACACAGAGCTACTCAGAACATTAAAGCAAAGGTCCCAAATATCCTACAACTGACTTCATGCTGGCCAGACAAAAAATGGGAAGTCCAGTTGCTAGAGGGTGAAGAGTGACAACATTAGCTTTCCTTAAGAAGACATTAAAAATAATCAAATCCATACATAACAGAGCCAACTGCCAGCAAAGAAATTATGTTTTCTTCCCCCTGTATTTAATTGTTTTCAAGAGATAGGGGTGGTAAGCAACAAAGCTAAGATAGGTATGGGTAGGCAAAAGGAGCTGTAATGAGCGATATTAAGGAGCAGAAAAGCAAATGGAAGAAAAAAGAGGAAATAGGACAAAGCAATTTCTATTTTGTGCAGCATCTTTAAGGTAAAAACAAGGAGAATAATGTGGTGAGTAGGTGAGAAATCAATAAATGGGTTTGAGATGCTGAAAGGGAAAGCATTTAGAGTAGATTATGATGACGACTTTGGCAGCAACACCTTGGACTGGAAAAGTCCAGCTGGGGGAAGGCAAGAGTTGTCAAGGAGATGATGAGGATGAAGCAACCGCACAGGAAAACTGAAGAGAGTAATAAGACGAAGTCTCCAGAAACCCTTCACACCAGACAGATTTGAATATACTTAACCGGGATGTATCCTTTGGCTTCTGTGACGAGTGCGGATCTATGTCAAGTCAGAAGACATCATTCCTTAGTAATATTCAGATTTATGCTTCTATGAGAGAAAAAAAATCCCCTGCTGGCTATCCTGCAATACTTTGTGAAAATGTAAACGAGGAGCTGGAAAAGTGTATACTCTTTTGGTTAGTGGATAACATTCCAATAGGATGTCTACAAGGTTCCTATTTATTCAAAGGTATGAAATGTCACTATATTTACAACAAAACCTCAGTTTGCAAAAAAGATGGTGAAGTTTCACTTGGTTGAAATTGAGGAATGCTAGCAACAATGCTACAGTTTTTTGCCACTACTCAAAGTTAGTAGGTTAGAACAACAATTGCTGTTGCCCATATTTCTTCCCTTATTTTAGTTGCTGTGGCTCCAGAGGTGCCAAATCAGCCTTTCTGGCTAAAAATTCAAAGCCTGCAAGAAGCAAAAGCTATAAAACCTTACAGTTTATAATGAATGTCTTGGGTCCAATCCTACAAACATGCATGTGGCTAATTTTACTTGCATAGTAAATCCCATTTACTTCTCTGGAATTATTACTGTTACTAAAATTCCTCCTATATGTAGGAGTTTAGAAACCTGGACCTGTTCTTCACTGTTTCTGCCATGTGCTGGCAGTGTTTTGGTAAGGGAGACACTTAAAAAAGATCCCAGACAGGAGCATGAAGAAGTCCAAAGGGAGCAATTAAGAAATGGTCAAAGCAATGTAACAATAAGGATAGCAAGACTTGTTCTAGAGCTAAAGCTGGTGACTTCTGTAGGAGCTATATAAATGCACTGAGAGCCCTTTAAAATTTTGCTTGCTCCTTTCCCTCCTTTTTGCAAATGAATAGAGCCATTCATTTCAATGGAACTTTTGTCTGTGTGGGTCTGGAAAGCTGTCTGAGGAACTTGCACAGCTCCAGGTAGAAAATGTTTGTAGAATCCTAAATGTTAGACAGTCTGTAATACTAATCTGGATGGCCTCAGTGCAAAATAAAGTGGCTCAGTAGAGATCACCCACTACCAAGACTAAACCAAACTAAATGTTTAGCCATACCAAATAATCGGATACTTTTAAATATTAGCGAAAGGAATCAAACAATTGACCTTCCTTTGCCTAGGCTGATCTACAGCAGTATTGAGAGAGATGGAAAAAAGGCATGTGAGTTCTAAGTGTTCATGTCAAAAAAGAAAATGAAGGTAAGGAAGTTCGTCATTAAAAATTTGATGTGGTCTTCACTGAAACAACAAACCCGGAAGACCAAGGTGTTACGCACTCAGATGCACGCTCATATTGAAAGATCCAACTCTTTTGCCACTGTATGCACTTTACTTTCACAGCCTGAGTATCAGTTATAAGCAGGATTTGATGAAATCCTCTTTACTATCTGAAAAGACATGCCAAGGTCTAAGACAGTGACTAACCCATGCCATGGAACACAGGACACCTGGAACTGAAGTTTATGTCTCTAATGGCTTCTTCCTCACAAGCTCTGCCTATCTTCCATCTAGTCGAGGCTGCATCATACTTTCAGAGCCATGAAAAATCCCCACTCATCTATCCATCATTGCCTCTATTGATTTTGTTCCTTTCTGGTCCCATCTCTTTTGGCAGCTTCTGTACAATGTTTGACACTTGAACACGGGCTAGCTAGGGAGCTTTCCTTTTCTTTTCTATGAGGCTCCCAGTTCTCAGGAGTTACCTGAAGACAGTTCCTTCCTGACACACCCTTTAGCAAAACTGGTAAATAGTAAAGTAGTAGAGAGACAACTAAGAACTATTTTCTTAAATTGAAAATAAGTCCATTAAAAAAATGTCTGCTTAATCAATATATGTTGAATTAACTTTTGTTGCTTTCTGTTATCTCAAGGTTTCCATTCTGCCTGTGTAGTTCACAATACATTGCTGACCTTACCAGAGAAAAGTGTTGCAGGTTTTGGAATTACTGCAATTAGAACTGTTCTCGAGTTATTCATTTGCATTGGAATAATTCCCCTGATACCTGCTTGCCCTCCCAGAAGGGCATTTGAGATGCACAGAGTACACAAATGTGCATGGAAAAACCAAAAATAAATAAAAGATATGTTTTCTTCCTAGCCCTTGATTACATGCCTAGAGTATGTGCCCATCTCTTTCCAGTACAGAAAGGTACCTGTTTGCAGTGAGAAATGATGCATTTTATTTGCAGCTGGATTTTAATGGAGCAGGTTTAAGTAGCTTCCAGCTGTCTTTGGAAGGACTTGTCAGAATTTTCCTCTGAAAGGAATCTAGAGATATTCAGGAAATAGCAGCAACTTTAATAAATCATGAACTGAAACCACTGAAAGCTGGAACTATTCAGTAGCATAAGATTGAGGGTGGAGTGGAAGAGAGAGAGAAGCAAGTGTGATGGAGTATGATTTGGGTTAAAAAAAGCATTTTGAAATACAACACCTCCTGTTGTGCAAGATGACTCAGAAAGGCAACAATTATTTCAAGAGTTGTGCTGGGGCACAAAACCAGTGACAAAATATCCATCCTTGCTGCAGGTGATCAGGTCATGTCTTATCTGACCTATCTGCCAACTAATGGGTGTGTACACATATTTTCATACACAGCTGTATGTGCTGGAGAAGATACAGGTATTTACAGAAAATGTACTGTAAAATATCAGTCACAACTATCTTTTTCTGAAAAAAAACCAACTTATATCTTTTAGGGATGCATTTTGCTTGAAGTTCTTTCTTTCAAATTTCCTCACTCACTTGCTGGCTCAAGAACATTTCACAAAACAGGAAATATCTATAGTTCCTAGTGAGAGCCCAGAGCCAGCTCACAAGGTACACATGAAGTTGTGTGAGTGCTGTCAGCTTTCCTGGACTGCTGCAGTCCCATTTCCACATCACTGAGGCGAAAGTGATTTGTTGCCGGGGTACTCCAGAACGTCTGACAAATCATTGCTTTATATCAACAAATTACTTTTATGATTCTCTGCCTGGATGCTCGGAATATGAATTGAGTTCCCAAGATGTAGCTTTAGAAAGATTCGATAAAAATGGACCTTTATAAAGGAAGCAAGAAAATTCTTCTTTGTTTATTATAATGGCAGTGAGGAGGTCAGCTTCAGTTATCCCCACGTAACCCCTCTGAACTTGCTCAATGGGGATGTGGTGCCGCAAGCCAGGGCAGCGCTCAGCTCAGTGCGTACGTTTCAGGAAGAAACCTTCGCTACAGAGCTCAAAAGAATCCTTGTGCTCTCTGAAGGAAAGGTATAAAGGGGTGCTTGTTAATATTAGTCAACACAGTCCGTTTTCTGGAAAAAGAGCAGGGATCTTGGTAAGAACCTGTGGCAAGGCAAAATTTCTCCAAGAGGAAAAAAAAAAAGCAAATGAGGATTTAAAAAAACACTACCTACTCTGTACATCTTTGTAATTGTATGACACATTCCTATGGGATTGACTTTCTGCAGGAAAAAACCAGCAGCTCAGCAACTGACACTATCATGTAGTGCTTTTAACTTTTCATCATATTTTTGATCTTTAAGATTAAAAATTATTATTTTTTGAAGTCAAACTGCAGGGTTTTCTTTTTTACAAAACCTAATGTTGTGCGAGTATTACCTCATTATCTGTGTGAGTCCTGTTTATCCCAAAACCTAGAAATTGCTTTAAACTGTTTCCTGGAAGAGAAGGAAAAAAGAAGCAGTGTGCTTGTGTATGTGAGGAAGAGAGGAAATGAGATCTTTTGTACGGCTTTGAGAGAAAGTCAGATTTATTTAAAGAGTATTGAAGGGAGCTTATATCTGTAGGTGTCTGTAGGTGTGACATAAACCCAGGGGTGGCTGGCACCCTGCTGTGTTTGGTATTTTGCCCCATTCTCTCACCGTGCCGCTCATTGGGTCCGGGTTCCCGGCTGGTGCGGGTGAGGCCGGGTGAAATGGTGCAGCCCCCGGCCCCTGGGTGCTGGCCGAGCAGGGTGCTGGGGCTGGGGCAGGGGCAGGGCTCGCAGCCCGTGCTGCCCTGGGCAGGAGCTGTGCAGGGCCATTCATTCCGGAGCTCACAGGCTCCGGGGCTCCGAGCACAGAGGGCAGGTCTGGGTTCCCCCCGGTCTGTCCCGGCACAGACAGCGGGACACCCGCACGGCTCCCCGGGCCCTGCGTGCCTGCAGCGGGGGCCAGAGAATTCGGCGGTCCCTGGCTACCGACTGCCGCTGAATGTCTCGCTTTGGAGAACCTGGGCAGCATTTTCAAAAAAGAGAAGCGCGGTGTCACTCAATGTTTCGATACAGTATCGCCCTCTAAGGCAGTCTGCTCATCACAACTTTTACTTTAGTAATTCACCAGCCGTTGTCAGTGCTCCCAACTCTTTGGAAATAACGCTGATTTTTCTTGTTTCCAGTGGTTTATATTTTTCACTTCGGCTTTTTTAATGATCTTTGTATTTTTAAAGCATTTTGTCAGAAGCTGAATGCAATATGACTTTTCCAAAATGGTATGGAAATCATGATCCATCTGTAAATTCTCTGTGTACCACAGTCATTTATTACTTCATACTGAAATTTGAAACATGAGAACAAAGCAGAGGCAAAGCCAAATAAAAAAGCCACACCAGAAAGGAACATCTGCAAAATTCTATGAAAAAAAATGCACAAATGTTATGAATTAAACTTTTTCTGACTTTTCTTACAGCTGCACAACCTCACACTCAGCAAGACAGGAAGGACTATCGAAATATTTCCTATTCAATACGAAGAAGCAGAAGGCCATAACATTTTTTTGAAACATAAAATAAAAGTCTGCTGGCACATGCCAGAAAATCTAACAGCTGATAAAGAATAAAAATGTGAATCATAAAATGCAATATAAAGTGCAAGTAATTTCAACTTTAGTCTTTAACACAGTCTTTGCTATGGCTACAGTTGACTTTGTTAACAAGTGGTTAATGGAGAAGATGCTGCATCTCACACTGGAGGGCATGCAGAAATTTTTGCAAAAAACATTTTTTTAATTGGAAAACACCAGTTTGTGGAAAGAGAAAGTGCTCATTAGACCAGCAATGTTCGTGAGTTTTAATTTTGTTTAAGGGTTCAGTGTTATTCAAAAATAATACACCTTTTCAAACACTTCTCTTGACAAACTAAGTCATTATTGGGGAGTAGGAGAGGATGACAAAGTTAAAACAGGTTAAAATAGTAGTCAGTCATTCATCTGTAAACTCAGTCTGCTGGTTTATTGAACCTTTCTAAAGTTAAATTTTGTCTTTGTATCTAGGAAAGGAAATCTCAAAAATCTGGAGAAATATCCCAGATAAATGCTTCACAATCAGTAACTGACTGCTTACATTGAGATATGGTCTCTACCACTGAAGTCAGTGTGAGAAGGGTTGGGACTCAAAATCAGGTAAAAAATTCTAGCCACAGAGCAGATACTAGAAAGCAAAGCACATTTCAGGTGGATTTTAGGTGGTAGAATTCTAGATTACCTACTTGCCAGTTTGTGAATTATGTAAGAAAATGGACACATTTCTCTTATTAAGCACGTAACATTCCTCAGTACACTTTCTAATATCAGTATAATAATTACCATATTTTGACAAATATTAATTTGAAATTCTGCTTGTCCTATATATTACTGACTTCTGTATTGTAGGATTTTGTATGTGGGTATTGTGTGAATGTATTTGGCCACACTCTGTATCCACAAAAAGGGAGTTTGAAAAGGAATATGTCACACCACTGAAAGATGCTGTGAAACCTCTTTCTCTGCAGCAGAGAGTGAAGTATTGCTCATGAAAGATCATTTACCAAAGGACTGTTCCCACATCACAGCTAGCATGGCCTGTCCCACATGAAATGCTCTGGGAAACTACACTTTCAGTTTTCCTTCATTATACCTTGCTTTAGGGACCCTTAAGCAAGAAAATATCTTGTTTCCAATAATTGGGTAGAAACTGGAAAGATATCTACAATGTCTGCATAATCTTTCAAGAGAGCTATAATGGAAACAAGGAGAGGTGTACTAGCAGAAAAAAAACTTTTCCTTATGCTTATGTGTACTCACTTACTGTTTTGCATGTGAAACCAGAATTCATTTATTAAAAAAATGCATCACTTTTCCCAAATGGTAAATTATTCTGGAAGATATTGCTATTTCTAGAAGTGACATAGATGTGACAATCATCAGAAGAAAAAGTCCTAACCATCAGATAAATGTTATACAGGATGAACATTATGTGTTTGTGTTAAACATTTTCTACCTTTATCACTGCTATTAAACACAGGGAATAATGTGTTTGTACATAGGTTTACACTTTTGACAAAAGTAGAACTGTTTGCAAGCCAAAGGCTGGATATTAAATTTACAAAGACTATGCTGTTATCAACAATGGAAGCACGTGAGTAAAGAATCCTTCTTGAAAAATTAATCTGAAGTATTCATAAAAGCATTCATTAAGGAAAAATTTTCAGGATCAAAATAATTAAATAGAGGAAGGGTGCACCAAGTATTTTTCACAGAGCATTAAAACCATGCATAGAATAAAGCTGCCTGAGAGGACACAAGCTGGGCTGTATCACTGTCCTTTTCATCACAGAGATGGGAGAGAATGTTCATAAATTGTTATCAATGTGCTAAAAAACCACCCCCGTTTCCTGCCTCTGACTTACTCATTCCTCAGATCGACAGTCACTGAGGTACAGGAGCACAGTGGGCCTGTGCCAGTGAGTCCCCAGGGGAATGGAAATGCTGGCAGTGACAGTGATATCCCAGACTGTAAAGAACCATATGTCAGAGCTGCTGGTGACACCTTAGTCACCAGCTGTTAGCCACGTTCCAGCCTTTACACAGAGATAGTCAGAGTTCCACTTTCATGATATTAAAATATTTCTAAAATCCTGGGGGGGAATTCCATATTAAACACAAGAAAGTGTGTATAGACTGCATAAATTGAAATGTTCACATTAATTTTCACTAAGAGGGCCTTCCTTTAGCTGGCTTAAAGGTTCGTGTGCTTTGTGGGGTAAAGAGAATTGCTGTCTTTATTTGCAGTTCAACTTGGCACTGAAGTAGCAAATAAACTTTGTCTATGGCTGCTTTCCAAAGCAAACAGAACTTTTATCTCTACTTGAAACTTTTATTAAAACAATGAATATCACATCTAGCATTTATAAATTCCTTCTGTCCTGCACTAAAGTGGAGCCTACAGGACGGATAATTTGGGTAATTAGCTCAAACTAAACCCTGGATCAGAGGAAAATTTCTGCATAGTGCAATGTGTTAATGTGGAAGGATGATCAGATCTTTTACTGCTTTGTTCACCCTCTTAATTCTACCATCTCCAGAAAAAAGAAACTTGACTCAACTGCAGTTCTCCTGGGAACGCTGCTCGGGCATGGCTCCTTTTCTTCCATTCACAGTGAACCTCCTTTTAGAAGTCATAATCTGCCCTGGAATCTGGTTTCGTATTTTGAGTCAGAAAAATACTAGGTCATTCTTCTTTTTATTCCACAGTATGTGATACACAACTTTTCTGATGCTATCAATTATATTTAACACCCCAGTAAAGGGATTGGGATCAACTTTTTAAATATTTAACTCCAATATAAAACTTGGACTCTCCTCTGTATAGGAGGAACATTTACTTTAAGTTGGATCCTTGATATTCGACACTGGTAATAGACTGTTCACTCTTTCCAGCCATTCATGGATGTGTTCCAGATATGTCCCTGACACATAAAAGAATTTTATGTTATTTGAATACTCTTATGGTAGCTGGAAGCATTTTTCAACAAAGGACCTCACTCAGGGTGATATATTGGGTGAACAGGCTTTCCAAATAATTCTTCATGAGCCCGTACTGTACTGCTGCACACTGGTAATGTACACGTTAGAGATGTTGTACTCGGCACAGATGTTCCACCAGCACAAGTATGTCAAGCTGAGAAACTGCTGGCCATTAATCCTACATTATTAAAAAGGAACCCTATTTATACATATACTGCAACTGCTATGAGAATGTCATGAAGCTGAAAGAAATGTTACCCTGATATGAAACTTTAGTAAAAAACAAACTCCCAGTTTTGTGGACAAACAAGAGAAAGATCCTAGGGAATGCCAGCTGCAACTTCTTGACTACTCTTCCTTTAACTAGACAAAACCAGGCACTTCAAGTGTAGGCAGGCATTGATTTGCTTGGGGAGGTTGATTGTCTGAGAAATACCAATTTTATAGCACATTTGCTTCCTTTCATGGGGCAGAGGAGCTGCAGCAGGTTTATCCTGCAGGCCTGTCTCACTGCAACCAGATCAGTCTCTGTCCAACCACAGTATCCAGGAAATTAGGGGAAGATGTATTAAGCCTATTATTTGTCAGTGCAGGGTATTTCCTTCATTCCTTGTCCAGGTCGTTTGGAAGGACAGAACCATTTCCAAATTTCTCACACTTTTCTCCAGAACACTCTATTTTTATGTGTCAACATCACTTTTCTTGTGCAAAAATTAGTATTTTTATTCCAGCTATTGCCTGCAGGAGCAGAGTCAGAATGAAATCTTTACTGAGTACAGGGCTCCAATGCTGTTACTACAAAATAGAATTTTTCAGTATGGTGTGTTCCTACTTACATCTGTGCTACCATTTTTGTGTTGCTGGAAGTCATCTAAGGACACTGCAGACAAGAGCTAGGCACATTGATGTGGGCATTGCTGGCTATGCAGCCATGGCAGAACTCAAGAACCTCCACAAAAAGCGAGTCAGATAATTGGATGTCGGCCTGAGGTGGTATCTGTGCTGCCATGACAGCACAGGCAGCTCAAGACACTGGCATTTATCTTTCAAACATGGCCTAACTGCCATTTCTTCCATTAGTGCTAATTGTTCTAAGTGGCCCTTGTGTATAGAGCTCTTACTTATGTCAGCTGAATAACATCTGCTCCCTGATCACAATGAAGTGTTCCAAACTAGAGAAAATTTTTCTCATATGGATCCTGTAGAGCATTTGCTACCCTTTCTGTCCTGTGTGCTAGGAGGAAGGGCAGTTTGCAGAAGCATGTGTTTTGCCTTATCTGCAGCTGGAATAGATTCCCCAGGCAAAGGTGAGAAGCAGAAAGGGACCTGCCCTCAATATCCCCAGTGCCTCTCTGCACTGACACACCTGATTTTGGTGCTCAGTTCAGGACTAGATTTATAAGGATGCCCCAGCTTTTGAGTCTCAAAACCTTTCTGAGTCTCTAAAACTAACTAAAAAATTCAGAGAACAGAACAGAAATAATACAGAGGTGACACAAATTGCACTAGAAAACTTATATATAAGCCAGTTTGTGAAGAGAGGGATTGTCCTTCCATGAACATGGAAAGAATCACACCTCATTCATCCTGTGTTGAATGCAATCAGAAATTGCCATTGAATTTCATCCATGGATATATAAAGACAACAAAAGCATTGACTCGGTTCCCCTCTTTTGTGCAGCACATACAAATTCTGTTGTATTTTTTCCTTTTTGTTATGGTATTGCCAATCCTGAATGAAAGAGCTTACCAATATATAAAAAGATTTGGATGGAAATTTAATACCTGCAGTTTTGTAATTTGTCTTTTCTAAAACCCCAAAACACCATGCACAGCTTTTTTAAATTGACATCTGCAGTTATGCTCCAACCACAAAAACATGCCTATGCTATCATGTGGATCCCAGCAATTACAGTTTGTTTCTGTGATCTTAACTGTATAAAGTCTCCAAACAGTTATTTTGGACAAAACATATTCCTATGTTGTTATTAAACCTTTTAAGATCACTTTCTATGAATTCTATTATTTCAAATAAACAGGTTGGAATTAAAAAGAGGGAATTAAAAAGTAGGTAATTTAAAAATAAAAACTTGATAGTAACTGATTGACTTTGTTTTGAAGAATGTTTGAGTAGGCAGCAGTCTTAAATTAATGCAAGTATGTGAGCTAGGTCTGGCCAGGCTTTGGCCAAAGCTGTTTATGTCCTGCCCATATTGACAGTTTTTCTCTAAGCTGCTCTAGAGGTGACTCCTCAGTGCTAGGAATTCTGTGAAGCTCCACTGCCTCTGGATTCAGCTTGGATGCACTGGGGTTTGTTGGATGCACTGGGGTTTGTACGCTTGTGCCAGCTAAGATTAGAGACCTCTGCTAGCAGGCCTTGTTTTATTGGTATATATTATACTTCCCTGTCACTTACTATTATTTCTTACATTGTGCTGAATTCCTGCTGCAGTCTGGGTCATCAGAGGGATATTTATTAGTGCATCTGCTTATATAAACACCATACCATGTTTTAGTGGTAAATTTTTTTGCGAAAATCTTCATTTAAAATTACATGTACTTCAAATCCTGACAAGATATAGGAAAAATGGAAATAAGCCTCAGGAATGTAGTTTAACAGGATGCTTCGGTACCTAGCCATCATTCTTCATTAATGGTTTGAGGAAAAAATATTATATTCTTCAAGCAAGAATTTAAGAAAAGCAGAAACTCTTCTTTCATTCATGCAGTGATGCTTTGCAAGAAGATTCCAGGTAAAACCAGAATTGAAATTTAAATTAGTATCATTCTATGTTAGTATGGCAGGAGTCTACCTACTCCTGCAGTTCCCATCCCATTGAAGACTGGCTACTGGAAACTGGTTTCCTGATTACCAGTGAAATCATTCAGATCATAGAATTTGTTCTGGGCAATCTCATTTCTAGGGATGAAAAGAAACAACAGAGGCCTGTACAAAAATATGGTGCCTTTTTTGTTACTATTATTTCTAATTCCAGCTGAATTATGTATCCAAGTATAGAAGGACACTATTCATGTGTATAAGTGAAATAAAGGAAGAAGATCTCTGGAACTGGTAGAGTGATGTAGGACCAAAAATTTATTTAACTTCCAGGATCAGAAAACTCTTCAAATAGAGATGCATTCTTTTGGTGTCACTTTCCATAAGTTTCTAAGTTGTGACTAATTACATATGATTCATCTAGGCAATCATGTTTTTAAATGATATGAAGTGTGCTGGTAACTGAAAATAACAAATTAAAATGCAAGTAGGAGGCAGTTGTTCAGAAATTTTGGTGGTTCTGACACAGGTGGTCTGAGCTGAGACTTTTCTTGGCCTAATTCTACAAGCAACTATTTCCCATTAAGAATCATTTGAAAAGTGCAAAGATGGCAGATTTGATGGCATTGGTCAAATGCTCAGTTGTTGGCCATGTTTGAGACAAAGACAGAGATGGAATGGTAGTCCTGTGGTAGTCCTGTGGTGGTGCAGCACAGTCACGACCCCCCAGTCTGCCAAGAGTGGTGCGAGGTTGCCGTATGATAAAGCACAACAGACCCTCAAATGCATTTTGCCTTTTAAGAAGTGCTTCCATCTCCCTCACTAAGCACTAAGAGCTATTTCAGATGCCAACGTGGTTAACACGTACTTTCTCAATGTAGTAGCTGTTCTGCCTTTCCTGTCATGAGGATATATGGATTTCATTTTTTCACTCTACTCGAGACTGAGAGCAGTAGGGATTTTCTATTTTCCACTGAAAACTGTCAGTTTTTATGGAAGTAGAGCAAGCTCCTTATGGCAAATTTAAGACTTATCTTTGTGCATTAGAAAAATTAATCTAAACTAACTGCAAAATAGAAACTTTTAGATAAATTCCTCTTAGCCTTTGACACTTGGTCTACATTTCCCGCATTTTCCAAGACAGGTTTTATCAATAGTGCTCTTTGCTATGTGCTGGTAAATGTCTGCATAACTTATAAGCCACAGGCATCCAGGACAGAGTGAAGGAACAAGCAGTACCTGATGGAGGCATAAAATAGCAAGTGTTTGTGAAAGGTACGAGGAAGGTTTTCATGCGGCACAGTTTATCCAACTGTGAAAACATTACTTGGGATATTAGAGAGCGGCTGCTAGGAGCTCTTTTGGCTGCTGACCAGGATAAATGGTCCAAGCAGAGGAGCTGACTGCAGATTAGTTACATGTAAAGAAGACACAAAGGAAAAAGAGAAACATGACCCAGGAGAGAGCAGCATGTGGGTTGAGAGATTAATCAAGTATTTCCTGAGTTATTTTTCCCTGTGTCCTGTTCCTCGGTGAACTCTACTCTTTCCCTCCTTCTCTAGTAATCCCACCTTGCATGGTTCTAGGGGTTTGCACACACAGTTGCAAATGTTATCACATCTCTTTCTTCAGGATATTGTCTGGTTTGAGGCACAATCATGCAATTGCTGTGGACAAAACACAAACCTCAACACAAGGAGGGCACAGAGTTCAACTCTACCACCACAGCTTTTCATTGAAAATATTATCTGAAAGTCACAGATGAAACAAAAAAATATGGCTTTTCCCCTTCATGACATCTCCCTCAATCACACTTCCACAACTTTTTCCACATTCTGAACATAATTCTTACTCTTACATTTGATTCAACTGTGTGTAAGTTTGCATCTCAGACGATCTTTCTGCACCCATCAGTACTCCAGACGCACCACTGAATGCCCTCTGAGAGCTCGTCAGTCATGCCATTGCCATTCTGAGCTGTGTTCAAGGAACAAACTGAGTGAGACTTATTTCAGACAAAGTGAGAATGAGTTTGTTTAGTGATCTTGACAGGCTAGAGAGATCTCCATGTTCCAGGATACTCATTTGTATATTAAATTTTCATCCTGTTTGCATCTGGCTGAACACTTTCATACAAAGCCAATATTTTGCCACAATCTAGTAAGGAATATTTAAAAGCACTGCAACAAAATTAAATCCTAAACCCAGAAGAAAGCTGACATATCCTGAAATCTATATGGAATTGGATACTCTCCTCTGCTCTTGATTTTATAAGCAAACTGCTCAGGTACAATTTGAAATACAACAATGTGAAACATGGTGTGCCTTTGGGTTATTTTCACTGCCATATAGTAGAACGGTTTTCTCTTGCTGATAATTCTTCCAACCCATCTAGCATCTCTAAAATATTAGGTATAGCACCCTTAGCTGCTGAAGTAATATTGCACAGAAACCAGTGGAATACAAATCTACCACAGAGGTGGTTGAAGGTTTGCAGTACTCAGGACATGGTCTCCTCATCATTTTCCCATCACAGAAATGTTCAATTGCAAGAGATCTTCCTTGCAGAACTCACCCCTTAGTGCATGAAATGAGGCATTATCAGCTACCCACAGAATGAGGTTTTGTCTGACCTATCTCCGATTGTGAAGGATTGCAAAGCCTTAAAAGGTAGCCTGGTTTGGTATTCTTAATTGGGTTTTCCACTTGTTTTTTTCTGACACCCAAGCTAAATATTCCTGTTGCAAATTAAAGAGTCTTATTCTTATGATTTTGTAGTCAGAAGACAGAGAATCAGCTCTCTAACCAGCTTATGCACATTGGAGCGTCTCACACTGTAGCCTGACATTTGATGACCTTTTTCACAAATCTTTAATAATTTTGACTCTGCCAAAATATGATCAAATTTTCCACTCTGCCAACTACAATATGCTTTTCCTTGGCAGCTTCTAATGTTCTGTGGAAAGTCTGATCTATTGTTTTTGTGTGCAGATAAATGCAATCTATTATTGCTAACAGTTGCATGTACATTAATGATGCACTGGTGTCCCCACAGTCTGACACGCCATCTCCTTCCTATCCCACCTTTTCAGTATTTCTACAAAGTAATTAGCAGTGTTTAACAACCTGCACTTACACACCCGTGTCATCACACCCATTTCCCTGTTACACTGCAGCCTGTGCACCACCTCCCGCTCTGCAAAATGAACCTATGCCATTAAAATATTTTTCTTCATGCTGTTTAATTCTTAAAAGAGTAGGATTGCAATGCACTTAGACTATATCAAGCATTTTCTATAATTCATTCTTGCTCATTAGAATATTATTTGAGTTTGTAGAAACCTTTGAAGTATTGTGTCATTTCATTAGCAGCAGCACTGATTAGTGCTGCCTAGGATGTTTTTCAGTGTAGTTCTGTTTCACAGTTCTTCGTGCTTACAATACATTTTTATAGATGGTTGCTTTGCCGTATGCATGCTGTGCTTCACACAACCATTTTAATGTGTTGTTTTTATTACAAATAAATCTGTTCTCTGCTGGGCATTTAACACTTGTTTTTATGATAAGTTCATATATAGTAAATAGATGTTCTTTTAAGTCTTCTATTGCAAAACACTATTTTAAGATACCATTTAAAGTTCACATTCCTGTGTTGCAGTAACAATGACAGAACACAAATGGAATCGGAATTCCCTTTCAGAAAGACAAGTGTGAAGGAAAATGTGTCAGTAGCACTGTCAGTACTAAACTCCAATTCCTTTATTAGAGCATTCCCTGACTCTTCAAATATTTGTTATGCTCTCCAGTTCTACACCATCATGATTAATGCTTTCCTCTGTGGACCATTTTAGTAGATTGTTATAACTTTCTCACGTCATAATTTTGTGTGGCTTTCCCAAGTGATGGACAAAGAACAATCACCCATTCTCATTCTTTGCTAGGTTTCTACTTAGAATACTTTGATTACTCCATTCTTTCCAAACACTACATTTTTCATTTTCCAAAGATTATTATAATAAAGATATGACTTTGTAGAAGTCTGGTATGACATACATTTTCAGCTAACTTAATTTCATAATACGTGCCAAGCCTATGCAAAGTTGTAATTCCAGCCTAGATAAAGGCCCTATGTCTTGGTCTTAATGACAGCTACAGCCAAGATTTATTCATAACTATTACAAATTCCACTTTCATATGTGAGGTTTTATTTGTTTTTTTTAAGAATTATGGGATTTGTATGGTTTTATTTGGTGGGGAGGGGGGGTTCCCCCAACAAATCTTCATATCTACTTTTGTTATTTGGAAAGCTCATTTGAGAGCCCCAAAGGACCTTGAATTCCTTCAAGATTAGAGTTTTAAGTTTTCAAGTATAGAGTTTTATTTCTAGTTACTAAAACATTTTAGGCATTAAATTATTGGTTGCTAAATACTAAACTTGAAAAATGAAGTTGTCCTTTACATTTCGCTGTGGTTCGTCAGTGAAAATTGTACATTTGAAAGGTGTAGTTCTATATTTATTTGAAGTTGGATCCACTAAACCACAAACAAATGGTTTTCTAGTCTCCTGCTTCTAGAAAATCAAATAGAAGCTTGCCATTTACTTGAACTGCACAGCATCTGCTGCTACACATATCTGCACACCATCTTCAGCAGGAGTCAGAGGAGCTGGAGGAGCAGGTATGTCTGGGAAGTCGATCAGCATTCTTGGGGTTTAACATACTCCAGAATAACTCTCCTTGTTAGAAATATTGTTCGGTGCTATAATGAGGAATTGAGAAGCATTCATGTTGTGCTCTTACTGGAGTTCCTACTGTCAAAACTTCAGCATAAAACAACAAGAAGAAATCTTCTCATTAATTTGTTGGATTTGGAGCAGTTTTTTGGGGAAAAAAAATTTCATTCTCCACTGATTTTGAATTTTTTTTATGGTTGTAATAGTTCATTTTTCTTCATCTGATTAAATGTCAATGGAAAGCTGTTCAAACAGGTTCATCAGTAACATATGTCAAACCACGTAAAATTAGACCAAGCACTGGCATCTGTTAGCAGCTATTTTCTTAGGTTGGAAAGTTCAGAAAAGGAAGAGCAGCACAGAAACCAGTTCTGTGAGAGGGTATTGAACACTGACTGAGCAAGTCAGAGGAATCACAGAATACTCTGAGTTGGAAGGGGCACACAAGGATCATCCACTCCAAACTTAGGTGAGTGGCCCATATGGGGATCAAACCCGTCACTTTGGCATTATTAGTGCCATGCTCCAGCCAGCTGAGCCCATCTCAGGGTGAACATTGCCAGTGGCACAAAAAGGCAGTGAAATATTCCATCATCTCTTGAAATGCAGGTGTGTGCTTGTTTTCTGTTGATTCCTACATAAAAGTTTTCTTTGCATCTACTATATAGTTAACTTGCAGTATGAAAACTGGAAAGAGCCACTTTTCTCTCTGTAGGGAATATTTTTTATCAGAAAAATAGTTTTACCCAAAAATAAAATGTCCCAGCACCTTTTTGCAGACTCTTTACGTAAAAGTATAAGTTTGCTCACAATGCTATAAAAAACGTGGGCCAACATATTTTTTTAAATGAATATAAAATCCTGACATGAGTAAAGTGATTAAACACACATTAGATGTTTGCACTCAGAGTGCACCATACTTTGGTTATTCAGTGTTATTTTTGTGATATTCTTAGAACTGAATGAGGGTTTTTTCAGCTTGCAGAAGTGACCTGAAATAATTTAGTTTTATTAAACTCATTTTTAAATTAATAAATTGATACTGCACCATTACATCTGCAGTAGTACTGCAGCTCCAGATCTTGCAAATATTGTGTAAGTTGTGGGAATTATAGGCCAGCTGGGAGTCCTATTTAGGATGATAAAGAATCAAAGCAATGTCCTTAGAGAGCAGTACCGTTATGTAGTTCATTAGAATGTTTTGAAATAACAGTTTAATTCAGATAAGAAATAATAAATTCAGATCTGGGTAAAGTATATTTTAAAGACTTGAATTCATTTTGACTTTTCCCATCTGAAAAAACAACTTCAAAAAATTAACATCCATTTAAAAGTTTAGTTTGTAAAATCTGCATTACCTATTGAGGATGTATTGTAGTTACATTAAATTTCCAACTATTTCTAGTTTAAACAGTGTATAAAATTCTGCCTCTGCCAATTAGACATGCATCAGTCCCTCAGCACAAAGCCATTTTACCATGTGATGTTCTAATGCAAAAGGCACGACACATGAAAAAAACTTCGGGTTTGCAGAGTGAATATTTACTTGTTCTTTAGGTTGTCATTTGTGGCTTTATGAAAGAACAAATGTTAAAAAAAAAGAGAGAAAGGCGTTCTCTTGCAAGTAGAGAGGGATACAGAAGATTACAATACAACGTACAACATAATCATATATTTACTGCACAAAACCAACCACAGAAATATATACATTCATTTTGAGAGTTACAGCAGATGTTCACCTATTTGAAGTGAAGGCCAACAGCTCTCCCCACCCCCATAAAGAACTGTCTAAGGGGAGAAACATCAACAACAAACCAAACAAAACCAAATAACAAAATCAAAATACATACATGGCTTATACTATCTATAGATTTCAGTTCCCCATCTCCTCAGCTTGAGGCTTTTGGATTGTATGATGACCTAAAAGAGCCAAAAATATTCAGAATATGCAGGTATCTGCACTGTAACTTATTTCAACCAATGCATTACAAGGGTTTTGAAAACTGCCAAGCTGCAAATAAAAGTCACTCCCAACCTACGTTCCTTTTAAAGGTCACCTGCGAAGCAAAAAAAGGAAGAAAAGTTGTTCTTCCCTTTTATCACCTAATGATTAGGTTATTTGCCCATGAAATTCCAACCAGGTCCCACTTCAGCCTGGCAGGATTCACACATATATTGCCAAGTGAGTGATGTGGATGTTGGAGCCCACTGCCATGACCAGCTGCGCAGTTTCGATTAAACGGACAGAGGCTACAATTCAGTAAACGCTGGGGAGAGGGAACAGTAGAGGAAGGACTGCACCAGCACGGAGTAGGAAATGGACCAATTCTGGCTGTAGTGTGACTGTAAACTAGAAGAATTGTTGCTCACTCTCTCCATAGGCACACTGCAATCCACAGGCCGGCGTCGTTCCTGAGCCCGCAGGCAGTAACCCAGCAGAAGGCTTTCCCAAGGCATGCAGGCAGCGTGCAGCAGCTGAGGGAAGCCCACTCCTCCCTCTCCCTACCCCTCTTTCTCAAGTGCTCAGGTGTGATGGAGCAGGGCCCTCTGTTGCCAAAGGCTCATATGCTCATACCAAATCTGGCTATAGAAAGGGCAAAACAGCCACCCCCCTCACTTAATCAGCAATCAACCCCAAACAATGTGATCAATTGAATTATTTATTTATTTATTTATTTATTTATTTGTGAGGGCTCTACTCCTACCTTCCAACTACTCCTGTTGCATTCCTGCTTCCAAGAATGTTGGTAAGGCCCCATCTTCTTGGATTATTGTGTCTATATAGGAATACAAGAACAAGAGTTTATGTTCTTTTCTCCTTTTCTTGTTTGCCTGGATAGCTTTATGTCATTATTTTAAAGCCAGCGTGCATTCATAAGGATTGCATTACCACAAGTTTTTCCCATGTCTGCATTTATTTACTCATTTTCCCATAAGAGAAGAAGTAAATAACTTTTAGAAATGGATTGGACTCAGTTCAGGTACTAATCATTATATATATATGTGTATATATGAAGATGTGAAAGAATCCAAAAAAACTGACATAGCACTTGCCACTATAAACAAAATAAATAGGTTTTCAGACATGAAAATACGACATTTACTTGAAGGAAAAAAACAGTTCTTATCTTTCAATTGTCCTTTTAATACAATCAAATTAAACAGATTTGAGAGAGGAAAAATAGAAAAATGCTGTAGTTGCAACTGGTGTTCTGGGCCACGTAGTCACAATATGCTGTGTAATTTTCAGTTCCAGTCTTCCTTTTCCCCCCACCAAAAAAGCCTTCAGTGTCTGTAATACTGCTGTTCAGCTGGTTATTGGGTACATAAAATGGTGTCTTCATCATCAGAAATTCATTTAGAGCTATCAGTTGCACTACCTGAAAATCCCCTACTTTACAATTCAAGAAGATAAAATTAATTTTAATAGCAATACACGGTTTCAGAAAAAAAAATCAATTTGGAGATGGTGTTCTGGGTATACTGATGGTATCCTCTTATTACTACAGATATATGTTTGCATTCACACCCTTGCTAGATTCAGCTAACCTGCCACAATGAATTATTTTAAAAGTCAAGGAGCAAGCAGTTTCCATCTACAGAAGTGAATAATGATTGAATAATCTTTTTGGACGTTGCCAGTAGTAAATATCTCCAGATTTTAGCTCACACATCTTTGCCTGAATGTCTAAGATGATGAGTAAATTCAGTTTGAAAGTTGTAGGAAATACTTTTGCTGGCATATAGTCAGTAGACTCAGCACATCCATCAACACCATGTATTTGTCCTCAAAACTGAATTATGAATTTTTGTCCCTTAGGTCTCCTACTATCCTTTTCCAAAAAAAACCAAAAGGAGTGAGAAAGATGACTACATTTCTGCCTATGAATCTTGGTTCTTTGCTTTAAAAAGCTACTTTTTGTTCACCCACTCTACATAAGATTATTATCAAGTATTTACTCTGGTGGTAATGACCATGTCATGTCCTTCATGAGTAGTGCAAGGATTTTAAGCAGTTGAGTGTCTCATGGGAATGTAAGAAATCCTGCCACCATCCACCTGCAGTTAGAGACAGAACACAGGCACGGATACCACGGCAAACCCCAGCCTTTGCCATTGGGCTTTGCTCCACCTTTTATGCACATTTTATGGTGGCAACATTTCCTCTTCAGGATGGACTGGGGGTAATTTGGAAGTAAGAAGTGTGTTTCAGGTAGGGAGTTACAAATTCAGATCATGTGCAGCGAAGTCTAATTTGAGAGATCAAAATTAGAAAAGGCAATCCAGGTTTTTGGTGGGGTTTGTTTGTTTGTTTATTTTGGGGTTTTAAGTTGTTGGTTTTTTAAATCACTCTTACACCTTTGACTCCAAACCTTAAATTTGCTAGTAGATATTAGTTAGCCTTTGGATGGAGCCTGTCTTGCTTTGGCTCCTTGCAAGATCCTAATCTGTAGATAAGTGGATGGATCAGTGCTGCCTGACCACAACAATCTCTTCATATTTCGTAATTGGCATATAGTCTAATTAAACATACATAAATTTCACAGAAAAAACCATTAAAGGGTTTATGATAATGGAAGTTCTAGCACAAGGGGGAAATTACTTTCATATAATGAAATAGTTTATACAATGAGTACAGCTTTTCTTAGGGAGGTAAATGAGCTTGCAAACTGTTAGATCCAACCCCAAAATGAATGTGTCTCTGTCTCTCTCGTGACACTTCTAGCGACTGGAAAAAATATTCCCAGATAAACACAGTAGTGAATCTATGGATTCACAGTTTCTGCTAAAGCAGTCACTGTAACATGTAAACCACTGCTTTCAGACATAGGAAACCTCCCGAAGCAGGTATATTAAAAATTATTTTTACTAATTGGAAACAGTTATTGTCAGTGCACCACGTATCTACATAGATTTATTTTATTTCCCCTCACGATCAACTTGCAGTGTCAGATAATAAGTCCTGTGAAGACAAAATAACATTACAGAATTCATGCCAAGTGTTCCACCTCTGAGACTCTCTGTGCATTAACTATGGAAACTGCTGACTGCTATTTATTTCAGTTGCCCCATGAAAAACCCCTCAAATTTACTAAAATTAACTAATTTTAGTAAAACACATAAAGATACAATTACAATCTTTGTGAGCTCATTTACATAGCTAGTATAAGTGAATTTAACAAAGAAAAATATGATTGACCAAAATTATAATTAACAATATCAGTTTCATCAAGAAGTGATAAACACTTTATGTTGTACATCAAAGCTGGTATTTTTTATAGAGGCAGAATGATCTTCAATAGAACCTGAGAACCGCCTTGCTACCCTATATAACCCTCAGACTATGCACTAATGAAAGCATGAGTCTCAAGAAATATTTCTCAAAACAGTTAGAATTTTAGCATAATTTAAATTAATTTTACACTGGATACTGTGTAATTATGGGCTGGCAATATCATAATGTTCTGTTAAGGAGCTGCAAGGTGCCTACCTCCAGTGAGACACAGATTGGACAAAAGCCAATAGGAAATCTAAGTTTCACATCCTACTCTATATCAAAATGAAATCCTGCCCCCTCTGGAAGTCAAGGGGAGTTTCACTCTTGACTTTAGTAGGAAGGATTTAATCTGTAAATAAAAGAAGACTTCTTTATTGAGATCCTTTAATTTTGTATCTTGTTGGCTGATACCTTTTTAAAAAGGAAGTGAGATCTATTCAGTCGCAGACCTTAGTTTTGCAAACCTCAGGGGGTCCAATTAGAAGTAGAGAGAAACTTAAACAGCTGTATTTTACCACTTAACCACAGAAAACCATTTTGTACCAGACACATAAAAAAGCACATTTAATTATGACAATGAATTTGCCAGTGTGAAGGAAGTTCAAGTAGCATGGTTAAAAAGTAAAGTTTTCTAATGCTGCACTGCTCAGTCTTCATGGGCTTTTACACTCTTAACTGAACTATTCATATTAGCTAACCAGACTGTATAATAATTTTTCATGACTTTTCCTTTCTAAGTAGGGAAAAAACAATACCGTCTATTTATACTTGTTCTACTCATTTACTTTTTAGATTACTCGAAGTGAAATCCAATGTATTTCACTATTTAATGACAGACATCAAACACCGAAAAAGCATTTAATGGTTACTTCTGCTAGAGTCCTTCTTAATTACAAAAGGAACCAAGTTCAGTGCTGTTATTTAGTTACATTCTAAAATGCTTCTTGGACTGCCTACAATCATTTTATTTTCACAGACTGGATGATGTCTCCAGCATGGCTAGTCCAGACTCTGGGTGCACGCTCTCCTGACTTTATAACAAATACTTGTCATCTGCCAAACTCGACTTGCTAGGGCTTCAGCTACACTGTAGTTGGAATGGAAAAAGCTAGCATATCCAAGCAGAGAGTTTGCTACAAAAAAAACAACAAACTAAGCTTCAGAAAGTAGACAACAAAGGCACTTAAAAGACACCACAGACTTTTAAGCGGAAATCTCAACTGAGATGGATTTCGGAACACAATGAAAACTTAAAAAGGAATCAAACATCTTGTCATCACTTGTCAAGTGGCTCTTTTAACATGCTTGTACCTGACAGATTGCTTTCCCTCCTTCCAGGAACAAAAAAGACAGTACAACCTATATTAATATTTACATTAGACAGGCAAAACAATCTCATGAACCACCACGATGGACAAGAGAGGAAAACCAGAGACTGTGGTGAACATGTGCAGTAAAGTTTTGGATATGATCACTGGCACAGTCTACTCTCTGTACTAGTGCTTTTACTTCTAAACAGGACAGTTTGATAAAATCAAACAGTCAATGTATTCAAATTCACTTTTCTTCAGAATGATCCCTCCAGAGTTTTTACCCCATAATTCACCTCTTCTTATCTACTTTTACTGATTTCTTTGTTGTAAAAGCTCCTCCAACCATTATGCCAAAGTGCAGCCCAGCAAATGTTGTGGTGATTCCTGACATGTGTGAAAATTTACACAAAATGTCTCACGTTGATTAATTTAATTATTTTTCAAAATGAGAAAACCAGGAACTAGCATTGCATGTTTTCTGCCAAGACAGAATCTGACTCCCTGGAGTAATTTTTCATGAGAAAAAAGCACGGCCAGCTCAAAGTCAAGCATTAGATGAAAACAGATAACCTCTCCTGCAGAAAAATTATAAAATTGTTCTATCGCTTTCCTCGTGCCAGAAGACAAGAGCTGGAAATCAGCAGGGCTAAGTACAGTGGCCAAGAGTGTAATTTTCAGTATAGACTGTTGAACTGCTACTTTTGCACGTCTCTCTGCAGTCTGATGTGGACAAAGCACAGCTGCCAAGTGTGCAGTGCTGGGACAAAGCAGGAATAATGAAGTGTTACAGCCCAATAGGGAATGTAGGTTAAGGATTTAAACAGGCAAAAAGTGTGAAGGGCTGATGCAGAGCTGCGCAGCTGCCAGAAAAAGGAATAGGCAAGAGGGAAAGGTACCTGCAGTAATCATGTCAGAAGAGGCTACCCAGGCCTACAGTCAGGACATTGGCCAGTCACTTATCAGTATTTTGAAATCTGATTTCAGTTTAAACTTCAGGAAAGCCAAGCTAACAAATTCTGTTCACTGGACTGAATATGAAAAACACTGAAGTTATCTGGAAAAGAAAAGGGCAATGTGTGGTTGGGGATATCCCACAGGAAACTTTTAAAGATGGCAGTAAAATAATAATTTTAAAAAAACAAACAAATGAGAAAACTCCACCAACAATAAAATGCATCAATGTATGTTATATAAAACTGCAAGAGTTAGTTACATCCTAAAAAAAGCGATGGCCTAAAGTTATTCAAGCACCTCTCTAGATAATAATAATGCAGAACCAGTATAAGATAGTTAAAAGAATGAAAAACTGTTTACAATAACATCTCTAAAGATAGCAAGACAAGGGGTATGAAAATATTTTTCTTTGGATCATTTAATCTGTGGAATTATTTCCTTTCTTCCTGTTAGAAATATAATACTGAACTGAATGAACCCTGATGAAGAACTGAAAGCAAGGGAAGCAGGAAGGAAAGTAAGATCCCAAAGGTAAATGGGTGTAATATGGAGGGAAAACTATAAGATTTAGATCTACAATATTACTCTCCAGTCAAATGAAGAAAATGCAGCCTTTTTTTTCTACCTATATTACCCTACCCACAGCCTTAAGATTTCAGCTAGGTTCCTGATGAGCAAAAAACGTTGATCCGTTTGAAGAATGCCTTGAAAAATCTGAAGTTATTGAAACTCAGCATTAAAAAGGTTCGTTTGTCTAAGAATGGCAGCTGGTAAGAGCACTAAAAAACATCACAAAAAAGTTTAGGAACAGAGAGGATGGCACATGCAAGTGAGCAAGATTGAAAAGTAAAGCAAATGTGGTACTGCAAAATTCTCTTGTCTCATTTCAAGAGTATAATGACCCAAAGTCAGAGACTAATGTCAGGTTTAGGGCACCAGAGCAGCACTTGCTAAACACATCATAACATTTCAATGCTTGGGCTTCAGACAGCTCAGATACCCTAGATCATCCTGCTCTGCTGTGAATTCCAGGAGAAAAAAGCCAGTATTTGCTGCAGAAGTAACAAGAGGACATCCTGCCAGATTGACTTTTAGAAACACTGGGGTAAAGATAAACAAGGCAACAAAAAAAGCCAAATATCATTTGAAAGCTAGGATCTTGTGAAGATATAACTAAAGTGCTTTGGATTTTTGAGCCTAGTAGTGGGCTAGAAAAATACTCTCTTGTTACACTAAAGCTAAAGATGGAATTGGTTCAGTTGGCTGCTGTAAAGGCATATCAAGAAACCATTTTTTAGTGGGCATTATTTTCACATGTTGGCATCTGCATTCTTCTCTCAAAATGAACAGGGTGGGACCATAGACACATGTAAGAGATTGATTACTCTAATTAGAAGGGTATCCTATGATTAAAACTGTGATATAAAAACAAACAAACAAACAAACAAACAATCGAAAACCATAAATATCAGCTGCTGAGAGCCATCTAAGAGGTAAGTATTATTACAAGAGTAATTTAAACATTTTGCTGCTATACTGGAAGATCAGAGGTGTGAGTCCTCTCTGTTCATCTTTCAGATCTTCCAAACAGCTCAGCATACAGAAATTGTCTGCTTTTAACATTGTTTCCAGATGTACTCTTGGCCAGCTTTCGTCTTCTATTTGGACTGATATGAATGACCTGAACCTTGGGAACACAATTATACTCTGGGACAAAAATGTTATTTTCTGCAAATAAAGAACAAAAAGTTGCAAGGCAAAGAGGTGTGGTGTCCTAACATCTAAGTTGCTCTTTACCCCAGAAGAGAGGGCAAAGGAAGTTTTGATTACTCCACCCATATTTGAATTTCTATGTATGAACACACTCCAGTGTATTCAAAGAGTTAATTAGATGGTTTCTGATTCAGTCTTACATCACCAAGTGTCCACTGATTAACAGATTAACAATTATGTTATTATCAAACTTTTTTTTAGAGAAAAATAGACTAATTGAAAAAAAATGTATTTGAGCAAAACAATTAAGTCCAAGCTACAGAATCTGAATTTCAGCAGCGGTGACTAATCGCTCTGGTAGGGCAGGCAGGACGTCCTCAAGTACTAGTATATGGAGTGAAACCCTAGAAAGACACCAGTATGTGACACAGCTGGGCTGTGTGTGTGACACTG
>VXBT01013164.1:0-63028 GCA_013400235.1 Oriolus oriolus
TTGCCAGGTTCACTTCCAGCTTCCTCTTGGCCTTCCTTACACATTCATACTCCATCTCAATACTCTTCTCAGGTCACCTGTACTTGCTTCAACTGCCTGTGCATTTGCTTCTTTCTCTTTAGTTTGACCAGCAGGTTCTGACTCAGCAATGCCAGTCTCATGCCTTCATTGCCTGATTTCTTGCTCCTGGGGATTGCTAGCTCCTGTGTTCTATGGAAGACTTAAAGATCTGTCAGCTCTGTTCCACTCCCTTCTCCCTGAGGGCAGTCTCCCAGGGGAACCCTCTCACTATCTCCCGGAAGAGCTGGAAGTCTGCTTTCCTAAGATCAGAAAAAGATACGAAAATAAATTAAATAGTAGTAAGTCTTACCTGCATGCTGTAGCTAACCATTGTGGTTACTGATGTACTAGAATCTCTAAGAACTTGCAGACTGATTAAAGCTGTCTTCTTATAAGCCACAGCAAATCGAGACCCCACAGCAAAATACACTAAACCATGAGGAGCATCACTTTCCAGGACAGTTATAAAAGCAAATCTGGCACTGTTGTTCAAAGCAGCTCCTGTGCTTACAGCATACAGCTCAACAAAAACATAAGTTTCAAATTCCGGTACCTGTAAGTGAGGGATGATTTTCATATCATTATAAGATCTACTAATAACTTTCAGCTTTAAATAAACGTTTATATATTACTTTGTGTGGACACTGGATCATCTTAGTAACACTTGACACAAGCATGCTTCCTGAAATGTGCAATAAGTACGATAAAATATATCTTGAAAACAATACTGCAATGGGCACCACTCTGTCAGACACATTAATTAAATCCCAGATTTTCACATGCAACTTATTGCATTAAAGTAGCTATTTAAATAGTGCAGGCATTGTGGCTATAAATGTGACATAAAGGACAGTAAACTCTCCAAGAGTGCCATATTCCAGATGATGGATTTACATAGATGTACAACTTACGAAGAATTTGCTCTTTCATTTTCTTTTTACCTTACAAAAAGCCTGCACCTCCCTACTCACTTTTGGAATAACTGCACAGAATTAAGTATGCAATTTTGAAAATGCAATTAATTAACTTGCCTGCATTCCAGTACTGAACTTAGCTAAAGTTCTGAAAAACATTTTACATAGAACCTTAGTATTTAAACAATAACATGTTTATGCATATTTTTACAAGAAATTAAAATCTTAGGAGATTTGTACACTTAATTGCATTTATTGAAAATCCTAGAGCTTAGAGAATACTATTTGATAGACTTATGTGATGTTTCACATGTAGAGAAATATATCACTCTGAAAAGAGAGGTTATGGAACTTTGTTCCCTTATTGAAAATAAGGTAGCAGTGTTAAGTTTGTAATATGATGTTCTGCCTCATCTTTGATTTTGTCTACCTACAACACAAATGTAATTTTAAAAATAGACACCCGATTACTAAGATTCCAGAAATCATTGGAATTATGTTATTTGGACCTATTGCATGCACTTGTCAAGTAGCAAGCTTGAAAAAAAAAAAGTCATTCTTTACAAGAAAATAGCATTATAAAAAATAGCCATCATTGAACACAATTTTTTTGTTTGTTTTTACTGTTTTTTGTATTGGGTTTGTACGGCCAGGTTTTTGTAGTGGTGGAAGTTTCAGGGGTGGTTTCTGTGAGAAGTTGCCAGAAGTTCTGCCCGTGCCTGGCAGAGCCAGTGCCAGACAGCTCCAAGATGGGCCCACCACTAGCCATGACTGAGCTAATCAGAAATGGTGGTAACACCTCTGTGATAACAGATTTAAGAAGTAAAAACCCTGTTATTATGCAGGTGTAATCGCAGCCAGAGAAGAGCAGGGTGAAAACACATAAGAGGAACAAGTCTGCAGACACCAAGGTCAGTGAAGAAGGAGTTCTCGGCCCAAGCCGAGATTTCCCCTGCAGCCCATGGTGCAGTCCATAGTGAAGCAGCTGTGCCCCTGCAGCCCGTGGAGGTCCACAGGGATGCAGAGATCCACCTGCAACCCATGGAGGAGCCCCACACTGGAGCAGGTGGATGCCTGAGAGGAGGTTATGACCCCATGGGTGGCCCACACTTCAGCAGGCTCCTGGCAGGGACCTGCAGACCCATGGTGAACGGAGCCCACACTGAAGCAGGCGTCTTGGTAGGACTTGTGACCGTGGGGGAGACCACACTGAAGCAGCCTGTCCTTGCAGGACTGCACCCTATGGAAGGATGACCGCGCTGCAGCAGGTTATGGAGAGCTGCTGCCCATGGGACGGACTCATGTTGAAGAACTTTCCCATTGGAGGGATCCCATGGTGGAGCAGGGGAAAGACTCCTCTCCCTGAGCAGCAGCAGTAACAATGTGTGATTAAACAAACATAACCACCATTTCTCAACTCCCTTTGCTGCTGGAGGAGAAGAGGTAGAGCCGGAAGGAGGGAGGGGAGGGCAGAAGGTGTTTTAAGGTCTTAGTTGACTTCTCAGTATCCTGCTCTGATTTTGTTGGCAGTAAATTCAGTTAGTGTCCCTAATTTGAGCCTGTTTTGTCCATGACAGTGTTTGGTGAATGATCTCTCCTGGTCCTTATCTCAACTCATGAACGCTTTGTTACATTTCCTCTTCCCTGTCCAGCTGCAGAGGGGAGTGTTAGAGAGGCTTTGGTGGGTGCCTGGCATCCAGCCAGGGTCAACCCACTCCATAAAAAAAGCTTTGTGCTTCAGCTCTGAATTTTTGGAAATCCTACATTAGTTCTATGATTTTAGCTAATAAAGTCAGTACATCTGACTAAGTAAAACTTACAAAAGCTAGAATGTATTCTACAAAAATGTAAAGTACTTATTCAATGTATTTATTACTTCATCATTTTTAATGTATTTACTACTGATTTATATGCCAACTTATGAAAGAAGAACTGAAAGAAGAATTAGGAAATATTTGGAGGGATAAAGAGCATATATTTTCAATGAAATTGTTACGTAATTTTCTAAATGAAATGTTCTTGACTAATGACAGGCACAATTTTATGGGAATGAATGGGGAGCTTTAGCCTTCCAGTAGCTCTTGCTAGAATGGCACAGGCTTGTGGTTCATGTGGCACAACTGCATTTCTCTGCAGCTTCTGCACTGCTATCATTAAATACAGATATCACTTCTTTGGACTAAAGAGGTTCATAATCTCAGTTCATTCAGCAAGGCAGCCTGTACCCTACAGACATATTCACTGGCTCTGTAATGTAAAGATAACATCTGATGACGGAGAAGAGAAATGGCCCTCTTCTTGAACTAAGGGAATGCATGCTACTTCCTAAATGGGAAATCCCTGTTTCCCACATGCAGCATCTTGCAATATTTTCTAGAACTGAGTCAGAAAAAACCATGGAAATCTTACCATCTAGTCCTTTTCCACTGTCCAGACCTCGGTTTTGCCACTAGCCTGGGTGCTAGGATAATTTATTAGAAAATTTAAAACTCTGCAACTTCAAAAGAATGGCAAACATTAATCCTTCTTTTCTTAAGGGATTACTCTAACCACTAGGTATTCACACTAAAATACTTTTTCCTTCTCTTTTCAGTAAAAATGACTGAATACTGTGCTTTGTGTTAATACAATCATGTCTGTATGTTAGAGTGCCAGCTGGGTCTCACAAGGTTCTTAGACTTCGACATACCCAGCTGACAAACACAATTTAGTGGATGATGGCTCCTAAATTGAACTTCCCCATTCACAAGGTGGATGTGAGCAGCAACAGATTTTTAGACACTCAAGAGATTCATAAGCAGTTCTATGAGTTTTCACAGATCCCTGTGCTAGATTTAGGAATATAAAATTACACACAAGTTAGACTCAAAGGTTTCTTTGTGGAATGAGATATTACTTATAGAATACTTTTTCTATAAACCACCCTAAGAAATGCTTTCATAGATGAAAAACTTAGAGTGTGAAGGATAAGAGTATATGAACAAACGTTTCACTGAAACAACTCCATTCTTTTTTTCTTACTATTATATAAAAATCTAAGATCTGTAATTTACTCTTCAGACTAAATATTTATCTCCTTCCCAAATTTTTACCAGTCACAGTAGAGGCAGTACAAGCCTATAAATAAACATGTTCCAGAGAAACCGAGAAGATGCCAAGTTACTATAGTCAAACTAAATATCAGTTCCTCTGGATCAGAGGAGTTTTTTCATCTTGATAAATTGCAGTTCAATACTGTACATAAATGAGCAATAATTACTTACATGATCAGGTTTTATTTCAATGGAAATGTTGCACATTGTTTGACCTGCCATGCAGGTCGTGTCTCCCAGCACAGATACAAGTTCATTCTCCAAGTTCACACCATCCTTCAGAAGAACAACAGCTGTTTTATTAAAGGTCACACGCCAGAAGACCTTCACATCTTCAAAAGCCCTATAAGCAAAACAGAAAAGTATCCAAGTACTGAAGGAGAGCACAACCCATTTAGGAAACATAAACCACATACATAACATATATTTTATGTTATTATTCAAAACTTATCATTAGGGAATCAACTGCTTTACAATGAAAAAAATAGCTCCTCTAATTTAAATTTCTTCCTCTAAAATCTATTTAGATTATTAAGAAAGTAACAGAAGAAGAAAATAAAGCAATTATGGGAACCCAGATTCTTCTGATTTTTTGTTTCAGATAACGTGCAATTATCTGAATAAGAGACACTGGTGCTTGGAAAGCAGGAATGTACCCAAGTACTTTCATTAATACTCTAGTAACCATTGGCCTGGAAAGCCAGGTAGAATTTGTCTTTCCTGTAAGTTTAAGGAACTTAACATACTTGAGCATTTTTCTTTAAAGTACACATGAATGTACAACATATATGTGTACTAATTAGGAAAAAAGTGAAGACATAAGCATACTGACACTTACATAACTTCTTAATTGCTCCTTGTAGTATTCATAGCTACTTACATTACACAGAGAGATGAGAACTGGAGTTACACCTTTAGCAGTGCAAATACTTTACCTTAAGCAAAATCTTCATAGTTGCTGACTTACAGTATAAAATGGTGAGCATTTGAGATTTTTCCTGTTTCTGCTTTATACCAATACAGTGACAGACCTAATTATATTCACAACTTAAATGCCCCTTTGCCAAAATCTGTGACACTATTAAAGGAGCTGAAAGGCAAACACTTATTATAAAACTCTATGATGAAAACCTCTTCCACTAACAGTAGCTCCTTTGATTCAAGATAGCATATTACAGAGTGTGGGAAGAAAACTGGAATCAGCTATTGCCTGCACCTGTTTGGTTGCCGTGCGACAGTCAGCAGCACCTCTCTGTTTTCTGAGTCTTCATCAAGTACCAGGCCACTTTGCACTTCTGGAATGAATCCCAAAATGCCATTCTGGAGATCACTTCCTGTATAGGAAATAGTCCATGAAAGCAGTAAGCAAGAAAGTTAAGCTGAGAGTAAATTATAATTTTAATATGCACAACTGCTAAAAATCCAAGCAGTCAGGTATCAAAAGCATGCTGCAAAGTACTATTTAGGGACACCTCAATTCTCTTAATATTTCTGCTCTTAATTTACACTGTAGAATTGCAAATATTAGCATTTCTAAATTTTACTTTAATCAGTAGAATAATAGCAACTATTTTTGAAAGTAAATTCCTTATGAGAGTCCTGGCAACATTTTTGCATACAAGCTTGTATTTTCAGCAATATTCAACAAACTGGCTGAAATCTGTGTCCCTTGACTTTAAGAGACTAGGTGTTACAGTAATCTCCAGAATAATGTCAAAAGCCTTGCTTATAATGCCTTTATGAGATAATCACTCCAGCTATGTTTATCATAAATCTTAAAACATTCTGTCTGAACAGAAATGGACCTCAACATATGCCTAGGTGAACAGCATTGAAAAAGTAGGTAATGGGATAAAGATGGGCTTGCAATGATATAACTTAAGCTTTCTTATTCATCCTACTCATGATGTTGTTGAACCCATCCATTTTCACAGATTATTACATCAGCTTTTCTCTTGCATCTTTAATTCTATATGTGGAACTAGTGAGCTGCAAAACACCGCATTTTTCTCAGGGGAATGTAACTTCAGAAAAACATCAGTGGAAGATAAAAAAACCCCAGTGTTAATGAGAGGAAATTAATGTCTTTACAGTGCCCAATCAAATCTTTCTTCTAAAGGATTTCTCCTTGCAGGTAGTGATGGCTTTACTCGGCAATTGAAAAGACAATCTACTTCCACCCCAGTGCTTACTAAATGTCAATATATATAAGATCAACAGAAACTGTGTGTTTGCTTATGCTCATGCACAAATATTTAACCTGTGGTATTTATCTATACACTTAAATGCAGGTATATGCTTTGACTCTTCTCCTTAATGTGTTGTCTCATGTCCCAACTGTATGGACACTTCATACTGAGGTTGTAAGTCTAGAGCACATTAATACACTTCCATGAGATTCAGTACAAGCTCAGATTCCAACCTGTGCCTATACACATACTTTTGCAGCTGACATGCATACCCAAGAAACTGGCTACTTCCATTAACTCTAGAGACAATGAACATGAAGGGACCGTGTTTCATATGATCTGGTTTTGTATACAGTCTTGGTTGCTTCATACACCCATCCAGCAGCACAGTTTAATCCTAGTTCTCAATACCCACACTGATTTCATAAGAATATCTAAATACACAAAACTCCCAGTAATGCTGGACCTTACTTTCTTGATTAGCCTAAAACTGAGTTAGCCTAAAATTCATTCCAATTCCCAACTTCTTTCTAAAACTTAATCTATATTGCAGTTAAGATTGGTTTATTGGTATTGCAGTTTAGTTGGTAAGCCAGACAGATAACTAAAAGCTAGGGGAAATTGGAGCTCTGACATCACTTTCTCACAGTAGCACAGTGACTGAAAGAAAAACTCTTCCTTGGTGACTAAGTATGCCCATTCCTGTCCTCCATCCCCAGAAGCAGAGGATGACTACACTGCAGGTATGAACTGCATAGTAGCAAAGAATGAAAACAGAAACTGTTTTTATACTTTGTACAAACTCCATTGTAAAAGTGAAAGAATTAAAAATACAAAGTATGTGAAATACATGTGACTGAATGCCAACATAATTCAGGTTAAAAGGGCCCTTTAAGTCCTTAGTCCAACACCTTTCTCAAAGCTGACTCAGCTCCAAAACCAGACCAGATGGCTCAGAGGTTTGTCTAGTTGGGGCTTTAAAAATTCCAGGGATGGAGAGAGACCATGCAACCTCCCCAAGCAACCTGTGCCACTGCCTTTCCATACTCAGTAGAAAAAGATACACAGGCTAAAACTCACTTCAACTTATACTCGCTGTCTCCCATCAAGCACTGCTGCCATAATGCATTATTTAAATAATGGATCAGTAAATTTTTATGTCTCTCTTCTTTTAGGTAATCTTATGGTCTCAGTAGGAACTAGGTCTTTCTGTATTCAATGCCCCATGAAGTTTTCTTTTACAAAATCATATTTCACAGACTAAGTTAGGAAAAGGGAAAACAAGGTAAAAGAAAAAGTAAAAAAAGCCTAAAGCATGCTTGAACTTGAGAAAGCCAAGTACCTTAAGTGGCAAAATACAAATCATCTGGTCTTTATAAACAAACCAAGCAAAAAGGCAGTGATTTTTTGTGCCATAAACTGTCAAGAAGTCATCTGCATTTACAGTTATTATACAAAAACTTTGGTCTGAATGCAGCACTACAGTACTGTGAGAAAGGATCATTCGTGCAATACTGAGAACAAACAATGGAAGCCCAGCAGTTCTATAACAGGTTCCTCTTGGACACTTTCCTTTTCATACCATAGTTAATTGGTGACTCTTCTCATAGTCACAGGTCTGAATCATAAAGTATCCCACTTATTCCTTGAATTTGGAAGTCATGGATCTACTGAAATGGGAACCCCATTTCAGGGGGGAGGAAAGGGCTGGAACAAGGAAAATGGCAAAAAACCAAATGAGCCTGCAATGCTACTCCATCTCCAACACAAACACGCTCAGCGTTCTCCCGTCACAAAGGACAAGAACAGACATAAATAGCACCTGTAGATGTATTTTGGGTTACATTGCTAAGGGGTCATAAGTGGGTTTCATGCATTAGGTGCTTCCTCTGATCTGGAACACATTAGATTTGGGAATAGAATAACCTGCTTATTATCATATAGAATTCCAATTTTACACAAAAATTGCAAAAAAGAACATATAGTTATTTGCTGTTATTTAATTCAAATATATTTACTCGTTTCCTGAGGGAAATAATACTACCTTCAATAATTACTGTTGCAAAAGCAGCAAATCCATGTTCATCCTTTCCTTCCACAATCTGAGCTCCATATTCGGGATTTGAGAGGAAAACATAAAACAATTCCTGTCCTTCAGGCTCATCATCATCAAAAATTTTTATGTACACCTGGATTTCACTTTCTCCATCCAGCAAACTCAGAGAGACTGTCTGTTCTTCAAAATCTTCTCCTTCCATTGCCCATGTGAAGTTTGATTTTCCATAAACATTTCCAAAAGCATACAAATCCACTCCACTCTGTGCACTCACTCCCCCAAAGGTTTTAACAGTTATTTTAATATCACCAGTAAATCCCTTGGTCCTTCTGATCTGAAGCACTGCTGTGTTGGAGGTATTGTTGTTTGTATCTTCTTCAACATAAATAAACTCTGGCCCCAAACTTAGTATTCCATGAAGAATATCATTAGCCAGGATATTAACCGTTGCAACACTGAAAGCTGGATTCAAACGGGGACTCCAGTCAAGGTTCACAGGCTGAACATCCATAATTTCCACGGAAGTCAAATTTACAAAAAAAAATTCTTGTATTTCAGACACAGTGTCATCAATTATTGATATTTCTATCACCGCACTTGTCTGAAAATGTAAAAACATAAGCTCTCCATTGTAGATGGGTATAAAGTCTTCTAGTGGTTTGGCACTTCCTGGAATGGTCTGATATGTCAGTTTAGTGAGATTACTTTGAAAACCAAACAATCTTTGGACATGTAGTCTGACTGCCTGGACATCTTCTTCAACTGAAACTGATCTTGAGTTAAGGTCAAACTGGAAGATCCCCATTGGCTCAATTTCAGCGATTGTAAATCCTGATCTGAAACACAAATTATATCACATTGAGAGAGGAAATATGAATAATGAAAAGTAGATCAAGCATAATAATTTTCAGTGAGCAATCAATGATGGCTGTAAGAAAGTGGATTAAAAATGCGTAACAGTAGAGGGAAGAAATAGCAACCATACAAAGCAAGACATAAAGAGGTTCCCTAAAAATGCTTTTGCAATGTTTGGATTGAACAGCCCTCCACAGGCTTAATGCATCCTAAGTCAGCACAGGATACTGAATAAATGATAAATAAAATATGATCTTCCTGAGAAAATAGAGAGGCAAAGGAAAGTAGGTCTTCCTACTGTGGACATAATTCCGGTATATAATACAGCCACTACAAGTAATACCAGTTTTAAACACTGAACAAGCCTCCTGTACCAAGGGAAGGCTGTAAAGTAGACAGATGCTAGCAGGTCTACAGTTTTAGCCAGGAAGCTAGAGAAGGACAGGAAGTTATTTTAAAATATACAGTAAGGCTTCAAAATACTGCCTTACAATAAGTACTTTTTTTCCAGATCTCAGCCTTGTTATCAATACCAATTTCAGATTTACTTTGTTCATATTAAATATATCCCCTTCTTAGTACAAAATACTAGACTGACTCTGCTAAACCTTGTGTCATCCCCTTCTCTCTAGAACTGACCCATTATTCAATGCCAGAGGCTATCAAATGGCACAATTACAGTAAGTGGATTTGGCTAACAGATGAGACCCTTCCACCATGAAGGAAGCTAAAAAACCTTCAAAGTGAGCTTTGCTTCTTGTGGGATACAGTTTTAAGTTTTCTAGGAAAGGTTACTTACTCTAGTACACTCAAAGTATTTGACTCACACAATAAACATGTGCTTGAGGACTTGAGTCCATAGGATGGACAAGCTTAGGAGAAAGGGTCAGTTTGAGGAATTTAGGCATCTGGTTCACTCCTGACTTCCTTCAGATTTGCCAGTGCAATTTTAACATGGAGAAGCCAATACCTTTCTCCATACAGTGTCAGTCTGTGCCCATTTTTTTAATACACTTTCATCTTCAATAAGGAAGAGTGAAAATACTTTGAAGAACAGATAAGAACTTAGGGTGAAAGACATTGAATGCAATGTTTTCATTTTTAAGAATAAAAAGGGGATTTAATATAAATTAGGCATTTTTAGAGCATTTCTTATGTAATTTGATTTATTTTAAATAATGTTTGTCATCTAAGATCTTCTAAATATGGATTTTTAGGGACACTGAAAATTGACAGAGTTTATTTCATTCTTCAGCTTTCTGTTTAAAACTGTTGATCTTGGTTCTTCAGTTTTCTAACTGTCTCCACCATTCTAGACACATTCTACGCACCCCAGATCCCAACGCCAGGAAACAGACTGGAATTGAAGAAAAGCCGTAGTTCCAGTCAGATCAGAGCTGCAGTACTGACATTGTTTCCACGTGAGACAAGACATACAAATTTATCAAAGAAGGAACTATAATTTGGTAGCAACCTATAATTTAATAGGGATATGTATGAGGTATATGCCTCTATACATGTCATAATTCTTACAGCATCAGTGCAACTCAAAAGTCTAAGTAATATCCTTACCTCAGGCGAGCCCCACCAGACACATTGCTGTGCACTGCTGTTAAAGTGATGGCAAATGTCTCGGGTTTATTAAAGCTTGGAGTAGCCTGAAATGAAATCACTTTACTTTCCTCCCCAGAGGAAAATACAACAGTACCTGTAAGGAGAATGATTGAGAAAGTCAAAATCACTAAACAGGATTCTCTTTTTACCTGGGAATATACTGACGCTGGGACTTTAGTCACAATTCCACTCCATTGAGGGTGAAGTAATCCTCATGGTAAGAGTCTTTCCTATGTAAAGCTGTTCTTCAGGGGCATGGCATTGTGTCTATGAAGAAAAGTGGTTTTTTCCTCATAAAGTAAATACATCCCTTACAGATAAAAATTGGATCACACAATTTCATTCTAACGTCTCTCCATTAATAAAGGAAACATGTAGAGGTACAAATAACTAAAAGGTGGTATCATCACTTATTCAACTGTCTTAGCTGTTGTCCTTGTAGCTGTACGTAGCTTGTTGTGGCAACTACTCACCAAATGGAGGGGTCATACTGCCCAGTTCAGCAGAGTCAGTGACCAGGTCTGGTGGGTATCCTGAAATCCAGTGAACTACTACAGAGCCATAAACTCCTCTTCTGGTTATGACAGCATGGCCTGTCCCTGCTACAATGTTTGTAAGTTGTAATATCACAGATTCAAAGCCAACCTGTGGAAACATAGTAGATTTTATCAGAAAATGGAATAAAAATGGACAATAACATAAGTGAAAACATAGTACATTTTGTAAAATGGGCATCTTACAATAAGGATGCATGCATCTAGATAAATGTATGTGTATGTATCTATGTACATATGATACAGCTCTTTATATATTACTTGTAAATTTTAGATTCAAAAAATCTTCACAGCTCTTTAATAATACTTCACAGCTCTTTAATAATACCTGTAAATTTTAGATTTCTGACAATTAGATTGCAGGGAAAAGGAAGTAAAAGTGAAAGACTTATATATAGTGAATATAGCAATCTGTGTCTTTTGTTTAGAAGAAAAAAAAAATCAAGCCTGTCCTTAATGCTCTCAGGTTATAACTATACTACTCTCTCTCTCTCTCTCTCTCTCCAGATAGATATACACAGATATATACAGAGATCCAAACCAACTTATTGTGTATGCAGTGAAAAGTAAGTTGTTGCCCCATGACATTGTTCACAAAATTATTCTTGCTACTGTGATCTACTTTTCTCTGAGCAGAAAATAGGAGTGAAGATAATTTGCATATTCTAAAAGCAATGATAAATGGATATTTGGTAGTATATAGTATATAATAATTTTTCTGTAAACAGTGTATACAGAAATATACACTGAAACACACTGTAAACAGTGTATATTTGACTTAAGTTTCACTGCAAATTAAAAACCAGAACAGTGCTTCAAAATAGTTAAAATCATTAAGTAAAAATTTCAATAAAATTTAAAGAGTTAAAACCCCATCATGCTATTGTCTTTGCCTGACATAAAAAAAAGGAATGGTAGCACATATACCATATCAAAGTAGGCAGCTTATCGTTTCTCACTCTCATACAAAATAGACAAATGGAAAATTTATCACTCAATGATTACCAAATTTACTGACATCTGCATTAACACCCAGCATATATTCCACCTCTTTTTGCACAAAATACTGAGAACAAGCTATTATCTGTTTTGGGGTTGTTGTACTTATAGAAACTACATTGTCCAGATTTACTTATTTTCCTTTAAGTCTTAGAACTCTCATTTGATGTAAATATTTACACTGCTTATATTTAATAGATGAAGAGGCCTTTTCCAACTGTATTAAAACATTTCTATAAGAATTTGTATCAGAGGAAAGAATAACATACAGTGCAAGTAATAAGAGGAAAAATATTTTCTGTCATATTGATGACAATGAAAACTTCACTGAGTTCTTATAAGAGGTATCTTCTGTAATGAAGTGGACCTTTCTTCTGTGGTAGGAACATGACACCACAACCAGGCTACTGACCTGTGAATTGGCAGCTTCCTCAGGAATAAGCAGTGCAGCAGACTTTGCTATTCCTAATATTTTAGGCACATCCTTGGCACTTCCCCTAACCAGGCTTACATTAGTCAGTTCCAGAGTAAAATTCAAGCCCAGTAAAATAAATGCCTTTAAGAGAGAGAATTTAATTAAAAAGGTAGAAATTTAATTCCACTAAAAACGTGATATGCAACGGTTCAAATAATTAACAGAACAATCTGCAGATTTTGTTCTGCTTACAGACAAAAAAGCAGCATTTTCAAGAAAAGTGTTTTGTTGATTATGTTTCTGAAGAGAATTACAGTTAAGCCACCAATATTGTGAAAGTAATCTGCCAACAGTTTGCTGGAATGTGAGTTTGTAAAGCAGCTACTGCCATTTAAAAAAGCTGTATCTGACACAGTGGGCCTTAGCTTGATTTTAACCCTCGGGATTAAAAATATCTAAAATGGTTGTAAGAGCATGTAAGGGTGGATGTAAGACTGTGATAATAATTACAAACAACCAGGAAACACAGACTTCTGCAGGTACATTTAACTTCTGCTTCATAAGTCACAAATGACAGATCACTATTTACAATCCAAAAGGGAAACTTGAGAAAATATTTGCATGCATATAGTAATGATACATTGAACTGATAGTAACCTAAAGCAACAATGTAAAGAAACATTAAATATTTGAACACATACATATCAGTGATTTTGCAATTATTATCAGAAAATGTGATTTTCAAACCCAGTTCTACTCCATAAACAGGAAATTCACCAAAACATGTAACACCAAATAACACCAAAACTCTCTTTTCTGCTTCTTCTCAGTTAATACTAGTGAGAGTTTTGTATCTTATTTGTATTCTGATGAAACAAATGGAAACGATAGATATCATAGGAGCTAAAAGAGTAGTACACACCTGGTTGCTTATTGGCACTCTTTTTACTCCAAAGCTGGCACCATCTTTTATTGTGAGGAATCCCACCTCATTCTCGGGTTCAATTAGTGCTTCTTCATGAAGGCATATGACACGGTACTCGACTATCACTTCTCCAAATGCCCCAGCATGCCGAGTTACATTAATCTGAACATATCGGTCCAGGGTTTTTTCTACCAATACTGACTGCTGATCAGAGTACAGGGCAAACACTCCATAAGGATCGTCATTTGCAGACACTGTGATCTTTGAAGTTCCTTTCTCATGGTCTAAATCTGCTCCACCTTCCACTGAAATCAGCTTCACCTCATAGTTTTCATCCAGTTCTGGAACATCATCAGGTAACAGGTAAATAGTTATCTCAGCTGTACTCTGCTGGTCAGCAATCACAACAGATCCCTCTGTCTCAAGAAAGTCACCCATGATGTCAGATTCACTACATATTTCCCAGTAAACCTGAAATGAGTACAGAAAATGCAAAACATAACAGAAAGAAAAATTACCTGCAACACCAGAAAGTTGCATATTTAGGATTCAGTATAGACAGGATATGGAACAGACTGCTTTTAAATGTGTAAAATAAAAATTGCTTTAGGTATGCACAGGAAGAATATCCTGTCACACAGACTATCCTAAGAAAGAGTGTGTTATTCCATTAACAGTACTATGAATATAAATATTTCCTTTGTCTAGTTTCAGAAGATTTATGTAAAACTATGTGGAATCTATGAACATTTTTCAAAAAGTGTTTCTAATTTTGCACCAAAACAACCTTGCTTTTTTCCTGTTTCCAATATTCCTCATATATGAAAGGAATTAAGAACTCTCATTAAACACAGCAGATGCTTCTATTAATTGATCAATTTACTTAAAATTAAATGAGTTCCTGTTAAAACGGTGACTTCTAAACAACTGTAGGTAAAAAAAAATGTGCATGGTTCAAAAAAATCCAATTCTGTCTATAAGAAGTAAATTGTGATGACCTCAAAGAAACCTCATTATGAAAGTATGGTGTGTTCTGTTCTCCCATCAAAGGCAAACAGGGAGAGGAAGAAAGTGAGAGCAGCACAGCAGTATTGTTTTCCTTTTATTTCCCCTGACCAGGGAAGACTGAATTTTACTCTCCAAACCAGAAGGACTAGGGCTAAGCCCTTCCTAAAGTCATTCTAAAAGGCAACATTTAAAAAAATTAATTTGAGAAACAAGCAATTGAAAAGCACAGAATAAGATATTTTTCCATACATTGACACTGAGGATGATTTCAGATTACACTGTTTATTAGGAAAACAGTGAGAATACCGTTATGTTCCCCAGGATGCCTTGAATCCGTTTGATAAACAGTGTAATACTTTGTGGCCCTTCGTCTCCTGAAGGTTCTTCATAGTTACTCTCAGTTAATGATTCGGGAGCAAACTGTACAATTCCATTGGGATCACCAAACTTCTCTATCTGTAAAAAAGGTAAACAAATATTTAAAAAACTAGAAATGTAGTACGAGTTGTATTCTTCTTCAAACCACTGAGATTTGCACTGTCAGATGCTACATAGACACATATCTGTTAGCTCTAAAGACAGCTGAGAAAGTTTTGAATGTCCCCTTTTCAGTTTTCAGTTCCCCCATCCAAGGAAGAAAAGAACAGAGTTTTACTTCAAATGCTGCATCTGAATATTTTGATACTAAAGCAGGAAATGCTCAGGCACCTTGAGCTGGTATACAGAAACTCTTCTAGCACTATCAGTTTGCAAACTCAGCACTATGGGAAAAAGACCTCATCTACATACATCTGCATGAACCATTAGCTGCAACAAGAATTTGGGGTGACCTGACTTCCTGAGGGGACTGTGGAAATAAGAGCTAATTCCATCAACACTTTACAGACCAGATAATAAAATAAAAATACAATTTCTAGGAGAGATTTTTTTGAGGCCTTCTTATAGCAGCCTCATAAATATTCCCCTAGTTACAGTATCCCTAAGGCACTAATTTGTCTTTGATAACTCTCTCTGCCTTCTCTCAAAAATATTTGCATTTCTCTTGCACTGTGAGAAGTCAGATTTTCCACTTTCCTCTGAAGAAGATGTCAGGAGTGACTATGTTCTACTTTTCTTGCAGCTGCTGAGGGTTTCGAGCCTGGAGCTGTGTGGGTGTGCCCAGATCACTGTTACCTACCACACAGACATGATGGTGGTCGATGCAGGTGTAGGCCAAGTGGTACAGCCTGGAGAGTTTGTTTTTTGCTGTCTCAGGATTTGGGGAGGAGTGTGTGTGGGGATGATTTGTCCATCATTGTTTTTCCACTAGCTCAGGGGAAAAAGACATTTTGTCTTTGTCTTGGTGGAGCTTTGGTGGTGAGCACCTTTTTGTGTGCAAATCACCCTCTCTATTGTATCCCTTTGTCATAAATATTGTTGCTGTTACTGTTCGTTTCTCATCTCATTGTTGTTTTCAAGTAAATTTTTCTTACCTCCACTCAGAAACTCTGCTTTTTGTCTCCCTCTAACCAGAGGGGGTAGGGAAGGGAATCAGTTGAGTGGTGTTTAATTTCCAGCTGAGTTTAAACCACAACAGATGACAAACATATTGACATACAGAAATGTGGGCTCAATCCATGCTCTCTCCAAAGAGAACTATAGAAAACTGGCAATGAGAGAGCCAGCTCAGTGCTTTTACACCAATTTTTACTGATAGATTTTCTGCCCTTTTTCTTTCAGAACTGAACACAATACCACCACAATAGTACAAAGGTCAAAAGAGGCAAATGACTGAGTAATCATTGTGACTCATTTTTAAAAGCTTTGCAGGATAAATACCAGTATCAACAGAAATCTCTGAAATAAGAGAAGCAGTAATAACTTACTATTAGCATAATGCTGTTTGCCTTAGAATCTATTTCTGTTTCGCCTTTCATAAGGCTCAGTCGAATAATGAAGGTTTCCTGAACTTCAACTTCTTCATGAGGATAGATTTGTAGATTAATTGTTCTCAGACCTCCTTCTCCTTCTTCAAAATAGAATGATCCATTCACAGGGTCACCAATGTCACTATTCAGGGGAGACAAAATCTCTTCTGAATTGGGTCCCAGAATGTCCCAATTAATCTGTGGAAGAGATAATTTTCAGATTTAGAGGGGTGATATGTTGCAATAGCATCCCAACAAAGAGAATGACAGAGTAAGTACCAGAAGTACTTAGCTATGTTTAAATCTTTGCTGTTAATACAGGATACAAAATAGTCATAATTACTTCTATAGGGCAAAATACAGAAGCCTTTGGAAAAGTAAACATGCAAATTTACTAATGCGAATTTTGAAGTGTTAGTCACAATGCCAGTTTATTAACTTCTGGATTATACAAAAGAAACTAAGATTTCTTTAGCATGTAGCAGGAATCACACAGGCCAGTGTCTTTTTCTCGTCCCTTTCATGACTTGCTCTGCAAAACTTCCCACATGAGTATTCATGATCAAAACCACTTCCCTTTGAAGTGTGATGTCAAGTCTGGAAATGACAAATATTTTCTGTCATAAAAATTTTTAATCCTTCAGATTATGATGGAAATTATGAAACCTTCATACTTCTTCAGCCTGATTAGCTATAGAATTTCCAGTGATTCCTACAAATTAGATTGCTTTTAAGCAGGTTGTATTCAGCACTTTTCAATTATTATTTTGGTAATGTAGTTGTTTTCCACTTTTCCCCAATGACTTCTAGAAAAAGTCAAAGACTGAGGCAATTTTTATATGTGGAGAAGAGGAGCTCATGGCTTTTAATGCAAATTTTCCAATCATCTGACAAGACTGTGAAAGGCCTGCCATGTTTTATATTTATACCTTCACTTTATAAGTGGTTTGTATAGAATAACAAAATACTCTAAGAAACTCATAATAAGCAATTTCCTGAATTAAATTAAACTAGTGGTAGTACATGAAGTTAACTATAATTTTGGTGGGATTAGGATCTAGTTCAGAACAATGTACACAATACCATAATAAAAGAAGGCAAGCAGGAGGAGAAAGAGGAGTTTAAAAGGGTAAAAACATTTTCTGTTATACTGCAACTGTATGCAATTAATGTTTAATAAAAAGCTGTAATTATCCTACTAGAAATCAGTCACTAAGAAAGCTCTCAAAGCAAAATGCAGGAACTTTTTGACATAGTCACTGGCAAACTTTCAGTCTCTGACAGGCAAGACCCACCTGTGCCTCCACCAACCGCCCAGTCCTTTCCAACACCAGGGACACTGTTGTGGTTGCATCAGGGTTGGGAAGAATAATTTGGCTTTGGTTGAGAAATCGGACTGTGCCTTGAGGAGAGTCACTTTTCGCAATGGTGACCTGGCTCACCAGGTAGAGCCCCAGGACTGCTCCACCAGTGGCTCCTGTCAGCTGGATTTCAAATTGCTCTGCAAATTCACTGCACAAGAAAAGAAAAAGACAGTCTGAGATATCTGAGAGAAAAGAAATTAAACCGTATTTAGTAATTCAAGCATGCATCCAACTGGATCTGTTTAAAGGACTAAAGAAATCATGTCCATAGGTGCAATGTAGAAGATTCCTTCTATTTGCATAGAATGGTGATATCAGAAATAAAAACAATGTTCAATTTTTTGCTAGTGTTAAGTTAAACAAAAATACAGAAAAATATTTTATTCTTTATAGCAGTACTATTGACACCAATATTTCTTATAATGTAATTACAAACTGTATTTGATTGCATATTATTTAACAGGAACTGTGACACTCTAATATAACAGCTTCTTTTTCCCCCTTTAGGTGGTTTTCCCCCTTTGGTGATTTTTTTAGCACTGCAGAAATTTGTTTTTCAATTCCAGGTCTATACACGCTCACTTATATATTTTTTAGTGCATGCTAAAAAAGACTTTATCAGAAGTAAATTGGTGAATAAATATCTGAAAATTTAATTACCTTTCTTCATCATCTATAATAGAGATATAAATAAAAGACTGGTTCTGTCCATGATAAAAAATGACAGAATTATTATGGATGACATAGTCAGCACCATCAGGAAGTGCAGAAATACTTCGAGAAAGAAAATCAGCTGTGACACTGCCATAAGTTCCATGCTTTCTCAAAACAGGAATCATGATTAATCCAGCATCCTCTTCCACTATAGAAATAATTGAGAAAAAGTTATGTTATTTCAAAATTTATGCCATAGCCTTATCTTCTAAACTACAGTGAGAAATTCAGGTAAACTTACCCTGTAGAAGGATATAGTGTGGATCAAATTCTATGACACCTTCAGCATTGTCATTTTTTCCAATAGTGACCCATACTGTGGAGATATTTCCTATTATTGGAGGTTGATCCACCTGTAGACCATTCTCTCTTACAGTAAAATCAAATCCACTTGCAAGAACATAAAAAAACCCAAAACATAAAAATACATTTTAAACTTCTTGTGAAAGTATAAAGATATGTGTGTAACAATTTGTCAATTACTGCAAATATGTTTATTTTATGACAGTTATTACTGAAGACTTTTTTGGTCACTTTTTCATATTATTATGTTTGCAAAAATAAGAGTTTATTCAGAAAAATGTGTATCTTTCATTTGTTCTCTCTCATTTAATCTTTTTATTGAAATTTTTTGCAACTTGAAAACTTGTATCTAATGTATGGATTTTAAGTTTTAATAAATCTTTATGCTAACATTAAAATAATTGGGTTTCTCATACATCCATTTTCTATTATAATTACAATTACAGCTGTCTTACAAAATTTTACAGTAAAACAGATTAAATGTCTAGCAGTGACTTTATGCAGGCAGAACAGAATCCAAATATAGTTTGTTTTTCTGCTGGTAACTGGGAATTTTAACTTTACCTTCCTTGGAGTTCCACTTCAGTAATCATCAGTGAAAAGTATTCAGGACCTTCAGGAAAGTCGTCATCATGAATTTCAATCAAAATAATTTTACTTTCCTCCTTTGGTTCAAACACCATTTCCCTTACTGTGGGAGTAAAATCCATTCCTTCCTCCGCAGTCCCATTTATTATCTGAAAGCAAAGACGCACTCTGCCATAGGATCCCTTGGAACGCACAACAGTGATGTTAACCTGAGGGAAAGAGAATATTTTCTTTTAAAAATGGCTTTGTTTTCTGTTACAGTTGCCTTTAGGAGATGTTCTAAAGGCACCTGTTCAATGGTTCTGTCAGGTAACAATAATTTGATATATCAAATACAGAGTACACGTATTTAGCAGATAGCCTCAGTCATTTTAGAGACTGATTTCTTTTCTTTCTAAAGCTGAGTATAATTCTAGCAACAATGTTGATATCTGTCAGTAATTTTACATAAGAAAGAATTTTAATCCAATACCCATTTTTCATCTTCTGTTGTTTGCAAAAGTTCATGGGAAAATGCAAACTCTCCATATGGATAATCACTGGCAGCCATGGTAATATTTGCTGTGCTGCTAGATTCATTTATGACTCCTCCATCACTGATTCTGGTTAGTTGAAACTGGTAGTAATGCTTCTCCTCAGGATGGTTATCATCTACAGCCTAGGGAAAAGAACCAACAACAGCCAAAAGAATTGAAACAATTTCCAGGGAGAGAGATATAACTAATTTGTAACCAAGATCCTAAGAAAATAAAAGAAAATACTTGAAATAGCTACTGGTGTCAGATCTCTTACACACCTGTATTAGAACAACTGCTGCAGACTGCCTATCTCGCATGGTCAAGGTCCCCGATACCTCAGTAAATTCTGTCTGATGAGGAGGTGTTATATTCCAATATATTATGATCTCCCCAAAAATCCCTGGGCCACGTACCAGGCTGCAGGTAAAGACACAACACAGATTTTATTTTTACCTTTAATATTTAATATCCAATACAGAAATAGTATATCATACTGTTGTGCATGGAAGAAATGTTATCAGCGTTATGAAAGTTTGAGTTTTAATGTACTTAATCTATGAAGAACATGGTAATTCCCTTTTCAGGCATTTTCAGAACATTTCTGAAGTTCTCTTTTATTTCTCTATGTTGGGAAGTGTTGTAATGCACTACTGTGTTTATTAATTTAGTAGCTCATTTTGCACTGTGTAATGGTATGTTCCACTTCACTCCCCCCTTTCCCCGAACGGTGGTGGTTCATCCCTGGTATCCCCGCCCCTCTGCCCTCAACGTCGTCGGTATCCCATTGGTCGTGTCCCTTTCCCCGCCCCTTCGGGGGGAGGTTTGAAAAAGCCTGGGAAAGGAGGGAGCCGGCCTCTTTTTCTCCTCATGGGCTCGGAGAAATAAACATCTCCCCAGGAGCAAAGGGCGTCTTTCGTCTTTTACCTTGTTCTTGGCCACGGCTTCTCCTGGTCCCTGAGCTAGCCCTATTTTCGGGACTCAGGAGAAGGCCAGTGTGTCAGGGAGGCATCTCAAGCTGTATTTTTATCAAGAGGTCTTTCAAGTTTCTTTCCGTGTATAGCCCAAAGATGGGATCTGAAAACTGATTTCTCTTGGTTCTATTCTGCTTTTCCAGAGATAGATACACAAAACAGAAGGGAAATTGGACATCAGGGTAATGCCAGGGGCAATCTGGCAGAATCATACTAGAATACCTCTTTGAAATTTTCTGAGATATGTTCTGTCAGCTACTTGTCTAAAACCCTACTAAAAACATCAGGCTTGGTGAAATAAGTCACAGTAAAGATTTGTCTGCACATTCTGCACATAATATGATCTAAAAATTACTTCTTGCACAAAGCATCATTTTGTCTTTTGGGCTTCTTGGGCCAGTATGAGAAGCTGTTCTGTTGCTTACATTTGCTGGTTCACCAAAGGAAAGTGTCATCATCTTTTTTTCCAATGCTCTTAGAAGATTCTAAGAATCTAAAACTCTTCATTCTGTTTTCAGTTGACTGAATAAAACAATTTCATCTTGTTTCCACCAAAAATCCCGTTCCCATATTGTTTATGCTAGAACATAGCAATTTGCTGAAATACTATTCAAGCACAAATCCTGAATCAAATTCTGGAAAGCACAAAGCACCTTACAAATGTCACATTTTCTTACCCGTTTCCTTTGACTAAGATCCTCTTTCCCTTGGTGCATCAATGTCATAAATAACTTGAAGACAGAGAGGAATATTTGGCCCTCCCCAGAAATACTGAAATAACATACACATGCTATATTTTGCCCTTCTTTAAAACCAATCACCTAATTTTTAAAAATAGTTCTGATTATAGAAATGATGATAAAATGCAGTACTCAGTAAGTTCTTGCCAAATGTGGAGTCTATAGCTTCTGAATCTGGGCTGTTGTCCTTTCTTTGAAAAAATGAGAGATGCACCCACCTAATAAGAGCAGTTCCATTATAATTTCCTGAAGGTTCTCCAATCAAAACATGCTTGGATGAATGGGCAATCCCAACCACCCCAGAAGCTCCTTCATCTCCCAGAATAATGATGGTTGCAACACCTGTGAAGAGAACAATGCTCATGGCAAAAGAAAACGAAGCAATGAACTTCCTTTGGTAAATTTTGTGACATGAGGTTAAGCATCAGCTTCACAGAGTGCCTGTGGAACTCGCTTTGACTTCTTCAGACAAGGGACTTAGGGCACATAACTAGCTGCACACAAAATACTTAAGCACTGCAGACTAAAATAATATGAACAGACTTAGAATAGTTCTCATATAGAATATCTAAAACCAGAAGATAATGAATTAACTCTTTACCATTTACAGGGGATATCTCTGCATCACCAGTAGAGACTAGCTGAATGGTAAATGTTTCATTCCCCTCCAGCTGACCATCTTGTATCACGTGTAAAATAATCAGCTTCTGGGACTCAGTCTGCATCATGTAAAGACCAGAAAGACTTGGATATGTATTAAATGAAATTAAACAAAATACAGTATTAAAACCAATTTTTTTTTAACATATCAAGTGTTAAGAATGCTTGACATATTCTCTAGCATTTTTAAAATATCAAATTTCTGATCTGGCTGAAGCTTTTTCTCACAGATTAATAAACAGTAAAAATTGTCTCTCAAACATTGTGTGTCACCCTAAAAATACCCTCGCTGTTTTCAACTAAATAATGATTGAAATTCCTTTGAAATTTTATTCACATAGATGTTTTCAACTTAGAGGAAACTTTCTATATAAAATCTTTTCCATCAGAATTTGCATATTCAATAGTACACACATATTCTAAGGATTAACATATTATTAAGATTAGATTTATTAGTGAAATTTCTGCCTAATGCATATTTTTGTCAGTGGGAAGTGGCATACACATTGTATAAATTTAGTATACCATGCATACATAGTTGTATGCTTATACTTAAGCATATATAAAAGTTCAGGCCAAAATGTCAAAGCCTACCAGTAAAGAAAGGATAGCAAAACTTTGCGAAATACTGATGGTCTCACCAGAAAAAAAAAACAAACTGTTTTCCAGCTGATTCAAAATCGAACAACTGGCATGCCTATTTATTAATGATAAACAAGTTTGTACCGAGAGAAAATAGATTATGCTTTGTTAAAATACTTTTCTTCATTAACTACTTTGAGTAGACTGTAAAAGATCAATATTGACATAGTATCGGTATCAAATATTTTGACTCTGATTTCAGAGTTTTAACCTGCCATGAAATATAATAAAATCAAATAACACTGTCCAGTTTGAAAGTTATTAAGGTGGTTTTTTGTTGTTTTTTTTTTTTTTCAAATCTTCAGATTTTGAGCATTTATTTATCTTTCTCACCCTTTCAATATGAATTTGCTTTTCAAGATGACTCATACTTTAGTGGAATAAGTTTTTCTGTAACCATTATTCACATTCATTAGATTTCAATTCCTCTTTTTTAGTTTTGAAAACAATAGAGATTTGAAGAGCTACCCTCCTGATGATTACATTATGCTCCATTAAAAGAGCATGCCAGCTTTCCTTACAGCTTGAAAAAAGCCTGACAACTGCTAACCTCACCAGTTCAAACTGACCTTTTTCTAGCATATAATACTTAGTAACCCCCTACTTCTATAAACATGTGACAACAACCATACAAACACACACAAGTAGAAGACAGTATTTATAAACCTAATAGTAAATAAGTTACTGCAATGTCTGAAATACCTCATTGAAATGAAGGGTACCATTTAGAGGGGTCAGATCATATCTGGCTGCTTCCTCGAGAATCCATAACACTTTAACTGCTCCTTGTCCTCCCTGACTTCGACTCACATTGAGCAAAACAACTGCAGCAGAGTCATCAGGTGTCTGAGGTTCCTTCACTGCTACCTGATGGAGAAAGAGAAGGAGAATGTGGGAAAGGCTGTTTGAAAAAGTCAAAAGCTGTCTTGATAATGTCAAAAGACATGGATACATGTTTGAGATAAACAACAAAAAAGATTATCAATGACAATGCTGAACAATAGAAGTGAAAATAAACAAGAAGGTAACAGGTATAAAGAGTGCGTTGAATTCTGCTAGCAACGTTTAGTCACTCAGGTGATTTCTCTATGCTCTATGATTCAAAACAATTACAGATGGTGTCACCAGCAGGCTCAGCACCAGCAAAATGGAGAGCAGAAGCACTGCAAGAACGAAGATGAGATACGTTTTGTAATTTCTTTCCAAATTTTACTTTCAGTAATGCAGATTATTTTACAGACCACCAAAAATACTACCTAGGATGTCCTGAACTGTTAGTATGGTGAATCAAATTGATTCAGTCATGCAGAAATCTGTATTTATGCAGCAGCACTTTCACTGTTAACTACCATCCTACACAGCTAGATGAAGACAGGCACTAATATCCTTTCAATGAAACCATGCCTTCCACTGCAGAGAAAGCTTACAAAAATCAGCTATATGCCAATGACACAAACGCACTATCCAACTTTAGCAGAAAAGAGTGCAACCTAAATCAAACTTACATTCTTTTCTTCAAACCCGAATACCCCAACAGGGGAATCATTTGGTGGAATAGCTACAGTTACCAGAGTGTCATTCCCAAGTCTTGCACCACCTGTTACCCTCATCAGGGCAATTTTGAATATCTCAAGGAATTCAAGTTCACTGTCATCTATGATTGTAATTTCTATTTCTCCTGTAGCCTGAAGAAATGTTAAAAAGAAAAAAAAAGCAACATAGTTTCATTTATAATATTCTGTGAATTGTTTGAAAAAAATTAAAATAGGCAAACTGTATCTAGTAATAGATAAACAGACATTGTTCACTTGTTCATTTTTCTTCTTATACTTGTATATTTATAAGAAGAAGACATAATTTCAATAGTGGTTTTTCAATAGTGGTTTTTAAGTCCATCAATGTAAATCTTATTTGTTAAAACCAGCAGACTGCTGTGCTTTGGTACTCAATAGACAGTGAAGGTTGACAATATTATCAATATTCAATCAAAATTCTGCACACTATGTATATCCTTCCTTTTGCCAAAGACCAGTTATATTCATTTAAAATCAAAATCCCTTGTTGTCGGGGGCAGCATGAAATTTAAAACTATGTGTAGCACAGAGCTAAGAAAATGTGTAAGCTTATTCTGTGAATTTATAGTGAAGATGGATTACGCTACAAATTTTCAGTGTAACGGGGTTTATTGTTATTAGTTATGTGCTCACTTGCCAAAGTATCAAAGACAGGCAAACCTATTTGGTTAATGCTTATGAATATTCTGGTTTTCCATGTTAAAGAACTGAAGCTGGGAGCATCATTCACATACATAAGGCCATAAATAATATGTTTTCAGTGAAAGTTCTCCTAGTGGAAAACACACAAAAATCTTAAGCTGGTAGCCCAAAGTCAAGTAAACTTTCAGAAAGTGCATACCTGCCCATCTGCAAACGTAAGGTTTCCAAATGATGGTGTGAAGTCTTCAAAGCTGGCAGTTAAATGAATAGCTTCCCAGTACAGAGTTGCTGACCCAAATCTCCCAGCCTGTCGAACAACTGGGAGTTTCAATACATTCTGTGGTGGTGGTACCTCATAACCAGAAACAGCTCCAGTGATATCCTGTACATTCAAAAAGAAACTGTCGAGTGTCTCAACAAACTTTTTCTTTTTCTTTTTTTTCAAGTTGACTTGCAGTTAAAAATAAATGAAAAAATATGTAACTACTCATTAAATGGTCTGAATTTAGCATTGACCTTGCTCTAAGCAAAAATCTGGATTAGAAGACCTCCTGAGATCCCTTTTTATGACACTGGCTTCAGCACTGCCAGCTCCCTAATTTTGTGTATTATTTGTGATGAACCTCATAAGAAAGAATTGTTTGTCTGGTATCTGGCCATTTTATCCAGAAAAATTTAGTATCATAAAGCCTGTCCGAACACTTACAGAAGTCGTCTGAGAAATCAGACTGTCTTGCTGGAATGCCACTTTACATATTTTTCATTCAGACTTATTTACCTTTGTAACATTAAAATTAAATATTCCTCTGGCATCGTCATTTTCTTCAATTGTTATTTCAGCTATTTCTAATCCAAGCCTCTTCACACTTGGCTGACCTCCAGAGGAAGAAGTGATCAGCTTCACATCAGTAATATTGATTATAAATCCTTCCTGTAATTCTGGAATATTGTCCTGAAAAAAAAAAAAATTAAATGTCTTTCTTTTTTTAAATGAAACATTGCAAGTTTATAATACATGTAGGAAGATGACGGCTTGAAGGTTGTTTACTGTTCAAAACTTCTCAGCATTTGGGACCATATAACCAATCCCTTGCCTCATACCGTACAAAAGATGAAAAAGACTATTTTTGCAGAGATTTTGATATTGAAGCTGACAGTCAGATTCCAGATCTGCAAGAACAATGGAAAGCAGAGCTGGCTTCCCCTGTTACTGCTACCTAGAAGAAAGTCACCTAGATCTCATAAACCAAGCCATAACTTGAAAATCAGTATCTCCATTCCAAATATATTTAAGAATACGTAGTTTTTTCCTTTTGTCATTATTATAAGTAAATTTTGGCACTATAATAAAACAAAGAATTTGGCTCATTACAAGTGATGAGTGCTCAAGATTTTTTGAAAGAGGTGGCTGCAAGAGTCTCAGCACAGCCATTTCTAGAATGTTAAGTCATACTACTAGTATAAAATCAGTACCATTTCCCTTTCTTTAAAATATATTAATAGCTAAATAAGTTGTTAGGCTACTCACAGGCAAAATAGTGACTGTGACAGAAATTGTTGTTGCATTCTCTGCCATAATGACTGTTTTCTTTTCCAGTATATAATCCTCATTCTCTGTTGCTCGGTTGGAGGGGGGGAGTTCAAAGTTTGGCGCAGTGCTCAACTGAACTGCAAGATCCCCAACAAATCCTTGTTCTCGAACAATTTGTAGGGTAACAGTAGTTGAATTCTCCTGCCCTTTAGTAAGGAGAGGAAACAAATTCAAGACATGATTTTTCTACAGTCATAGAATATGCTGAGTTGGAAGGGACCCGTCAGGATCATCGGAGTCCAACTCTTGGCCCTGCACAGGATAGTCCATGAATCACACCATGGGCCTGAGAGAATCGTCCAAACACTTCTTGAACTCAGACAGGCTTGGTGCTGTGGATACTTCCCTGGGGACCCTGTTCCAGTGCTCAACCACACTCTAGGTGAAAAACCTTTTCCTCATATCCAGCCTAAACTGCCTGAACACACTTTCATGCAATTTACTCGAGTCCTGTCACTGGTCACCAGAGAGAAGAGATCAGTGTCTGCCCCTGCTCTTCCCCTCACAAGGAAGTTGTAGACTGCAGTGAGGTCTCTCCTCAGTCTCCTCCTCTCCAGGCTGAAAGACCAAGTGACGTCAGCCACTCCTCATGCGGCTTTACCTCAAAGCCTTCACCATCCTCACAGCCCTCCCCTCCATACTGTCTAATAGTTTAATGTCTTCCTTATATTGCAGTGACCAAAATTGCCTCAGCACTTGAGGTGAGGCTGCTCCAGCTTAGAGCAGAGCAGGACAATCCCCTCCCTTGCCCGTCTGGTGATGCTGGGCCTGATGCCCCCGGACATGCTTGGCCCTCCTGGCTGCCAGGACACTGCTGGCTCATGTTCAACTTGCCACTGACCAAGACCCCCAGGTCCCTTTCCGTGGCACTGCTCTCCAGCATCTCATTCCCCAGTCTCTCCATACACCCAGGGTTGCCCCATCCCAGGTGCAGAGTCCAGCACTTTCCCTTGTTGAACTTCATACGGTTGGTGATTGCCCAGTGCCCTGATTTGCCAAAGTCTTCTAATTTGTTGAGGACTCTCTTCAGGGGCTCTCTGCCTTCAAGGGAGTCAACAGCTCCTCTCAATTTAATGTTGTCAGCAAACTTGGTATTCCTAAGAGTCCTGCATCCAAGTCATTCATGAAGATGTTGAAGAGAACTGGGACTAGGATAGAATCCTATGGAACCCCCTTTTAACCCTTGCCCTGCTTGGTTTTCAGCTTATCTAACTACTGGAGCTGCTTGCTAGAGCCCACTTCAATTCTGCTCAGCAACACAACAGTACTTGGATAATTCCAGGGCTCAAGCAGATGAGTACACACAAGTGGTGTGAACACACAAAACACTACCTATATCTGGAGTTACTGTACATTTAAAAACTGGATCTAGAAGAAGAATAAAATATGGAATGTCTACAGTTTTATATGTGTGTTACACAAATTATTACTTCAACATTTCTTTTTTTATTTGGTTATCCTTCGAAACTTCTATTGCAATACTTTGCCTGGCCTTTCATGCCTAGGCCATCACTATTGATTCTAACACAGCAAGTGACATTGAGGGTAGTCATTCTGACTGTAAACATCACATTTTCTAAACTCAAATATTGAAGAAGTTAAATGGACTTGTATCAGTCAGGCTCAGCACACTTTTGGGAAAGCAGATTTGCAATTTTATCCAATAAATGATGAAACACATTATCTGGCTAAAAGAGCTGCATTTATGACTGGAGGAATAGAAACAGATAAAATATAAACAGGTTTGTACTTCAAACCAGTTACTGTAACTAGATATTATTTCACAGATAGCATCTTGTGTATAATTCATTAAAATACAACAGATAAAGATTGGAAAAAAACCTGTGCAACCAGGGAGAGCTAGGAACCTTCCTTGAATCCTAACTTCAAAGTATAAATGTTTATAATGTGTGTGTTTGTGTAAGAAACCAACAGAATCCCTTTACATTAATTCCAGATGCTAAAAAAAGGGCAACACCAGTTACCCTGAAAATAGAACTGGTTAGAATGTTTACCTGTGATAATATACTCTGATGGAAAAAGCATTTCTTGTATATGTAATTTGTTAATATGGACGGCATATTAAATCATTAGAAAATTCTAATTGGGCTGTTAAAGTATGACTAGCCCATCAGATAGCTGCTGGAATAGCACCAAAGAATGCCAGCTAGCTCCCTGAGCCAGGAGAGAGGAAAGAAGCCTGAGCATAATGGCAGTTCTCCTCTGGCCAACTGCCTGGGAGATCCTTTTCAACTTGTGCCTGGAAGGAAAAACAAATCAAACATGCAGCTCTAAGCAGAAAAACACCAACTTTTTCTTGAAGTGGAATTCACTCCTGCTTTGCTTCCTTCCTTCCCCTAGCCCTCTGAGCAAAAAGCTTCCCTTTTTGAGCCACTTCAAGAGGAAAGTCTTTCTATGTAAATTATTTTAAACAATACAGCAATCTCATTTAATGGGCAACTTCTGCTTTTTATATAAACAGAAGTATTTTATGCATTAGTGATTTGCAACTCACCTCTTAAACAAGAATGGCTGGAGAATATTTATGTATGTAATGTGAAATACAGCATACAGTGTGTGTAGTAAAACAGCATAGTTACACATTTTAAGGGAGATATAGATAGGTAGAGAGATAGATAGATAGATAGATAGATAGATAGACGTAGCCAGTGTTACAACTTCAACAATGCTGACTTTGAAAAAACATATTCTTTCCTCAGAAACAAGAAACACTTACCTTCTGGTTCTGTGATTTTAACAAAGAGAGACTCCATATGCCACTCAATCACGCCATGTGGAGAGTCACTGGGTAAAATGCTAAGTACAGCTCTTGCCCTTTCAGGATCAATGACAGCTCCTTTTGTGGTATCTTGAACACCCACAGTGGTAACATGGGTGAGTGTGATTTCCACTGCCTCTGAAAGTTCTGCAACACTGTCCGCGAGAATTGTCAGGGTGATTGTGGACAGGGCCTGACCTTCTGAAAATGTAATCTAAAGTTTTAGAGGGAAGAGGGGGAAAAAAGTCAAATTTCTTCTCAGTGTCATTAAACCTACAGTTTCATTCTGTAAACTCTATCAGTTATAAAATGCATATACATACACACATACATGTCTTATAGAATCACAGAATACGAGGTTCAAAGGGACCTCAAGGATCATCTGGCCCAATCCTTCTTGGCAGTACCACAGTCTAAACAAGATGGCTCAGCATCCTGTCCAGTTCAATCTTAAAAGTGTCAGTTTTGGGGAGTCCACAACTTCCCTGGGAGGGTTTTTCCAATGGATGATTGTTCTCATGGTGAAAATTTTTCCTCTTATATCCAATGAGAATCTCCCCAGGAGTAACTTGCATCGCTTACCCCTTGTCTTTTCAACGTGACACCTTGTAAAAAGTAAATCTCCTCCTTTGTAACCACCTTTTAAATACTGAAACATGATCTGAACATAAGGTCTCCCCATAACCTTCATCTCTCAAGGCTGAACAGTTCTCTCAGCCTTTCCTCATATGACAGGCTTCCCAGTACTCTGACCATGCTTGTGGCCAGCTCTGGACCCTCCCCAGACTGTCCATATCTATTTTCCATAGGGGGGACCAAAAGTGAACAGAGTTCCAGGTGTAGCCCAACAAGTGCTCAGTAGAGTGGGCTAATGACTGCTGTATCTCTGCTGGGGGTGGCCTTGTTGATGCAACCCAGAAACATCCTGGTGGATTGCCTCAGTGTTCACTTATATTGAGCTTATCAACCAGCAGGATCCCCAGATCCCTTTTGCCAGAGCTAATCCCCAGTCAGGACAGATCCCAGTGGGTGGTGCACTCCTGGATTATGTTTTCCATAGTGTAACATTTGTTCCTGATGAATCTTCCAGCCTAGCCAGGTCCTCCTGCTGGGTAGCTCTCCAAAGTGTCCACTCCCTCACTTAGTTTGGTATCATTGTCAAACTTCATCAGAGTACACCTGATCTCATCACTCACATCACTTATGAAGATATTAAACACTGTTGGGCCCAATACTGATCCCTGAGGGACCACACTTGTGACAGGTTGTCAGTTTGAAAAGGAGCTATTTACCATCACTCCCTTGGGGGCAGCAATAACACATCAGTTTATTTAGAAGAAGGCTATGGCAAGCTGTGTCAAAAACCTTGGAGAATTCCAGGTAGAAAATGGCTTTTGCTTTTCTTATTAAATAGCCTTTATCTCAAGCTTTTTCACCTTATTTTCTCCTCATCCTGCTGACACGGAGGAGTAAGAGAGAACTAGGTGGAGGTTTGTTAGACAGCCAAGGTCAACATACCACATATATATATACTGAAAGAAGGATGGACATATAATATCTATCAAAATCATTGCTATATGAAGAAATGGCTATTCAACTTTTTATTTTTCTTCTTCAGATAAAATGATTGATACATGCTTTGGCTATCTACATTCTTATTTTTAAATTCAAAGGGCCCACCACTTGATTAGGTCTTTCTCAACAAGGAAGATGTGTCTATAAACACTTGGCTACACATACTGTGTAGGATAAACAGAAATTTCCACTGAACATTATACCTTTCTGACTCTTCTTGCCTGCAAACCTATGCAGTGAAATTGTGTAGCATCTAGCTGGCATGCTCAAGGAGTACTCTAACAATTTCAGTATGATTGTTTTGGCATCCTTGATTTCCCGTCCATTTATTTTTCTCATTATTTTTTTTTGGGCTTTGTGTCTGCTACAGATGGCCACGAGGTGAAGGATTTTGACTTACAAAAACTGGATCCTGCTGGTCCTAAGGCATATAAAGAGCTTTGGCTGGCAGGAAACACTGCGTTTGCATGGCTGGGAATCTAAAAATCTCAGAAACACAGAAAACTGGGACTTGTCATGTTCTGCTGGGCCACTTAAGTTCTCCATTGTATTGAAAAGGTCAGGACAAAGAGCAAACACTCCCAGATTCCCACCTATGCAAATGGTTTGACATAGTAGCTGAATCTCACAGCAGAAGAAAGGAAGATGGGAACAGGATACTACAGATAAACATTTCCAGTGCCTAGACAGCATTGCAATATCAGGTTCTAGAAGTGTTAGAGTGATACTGCAGTATTATGTGCCAGCCAGAAGTGCAAACCACCAGAATCACAGGAAAGGACCAGGATGCAGGAATTAACAGAAAAGTGGGGCAACCTAACGTGTACTGTCCTTCTCACTCAGTACATCTGTACCTATTGGCTGAGACAATACAGTCAGTGCTTCCCCAATAACAGTGGTATTATTAAATACCATTCCTGAAGCTGGAAATACATCACTTATGCTCCCATTAGCAATCCATTCCACGGTAACTCGTCCATATGTTCCTATTAAACGTTCAATATTCAGGGTGATCAAGCTGTCCTGTTCCATTTCTTCAACTTGCTTAAATAAAGAACTCTGGAAAACATACAGCAGCAGAACCAAAGCATTATTCTCATAGAAAGAAAATTTTCTTTAGGGAACAGAGTATTCAAAGGGGGTCAGAGACACTGACCATCAATAAATTCATCTACTCTTAAGCAACTAAATGCAAGTCTATTGATTAAATTTATATATCTTAATATGCAGAGGTACTCAACAGGCCCAAATTTCATAAACATAGGAATTTGAAATGCCAGACCTCTTTATCCTAAAGCAAAAAAAATCAGTGGTTTTTGTCAGCTTTTTTAAGTACAGTACTTTATGTCCAAATCATGTGAAGCAGAGAACAAATGTAGACATTCAAGACAGACATATTTTTACTGCTGTTAGTCTACTATTATTCATCCTCCTCACACAAGTCCAGGTGCAATGTTTCATTTCAGTAATGATTCTTCTGTGGTTTATCTCGTCAGTATGCATTTAGTACATGCAACTTTTTAGATAACTTCTACAATATTTGATGATTTAAGAATCAACCACTCCAAATAATACCTCCAGTCTGACATTTTCTGCAAAGTTATTATTCTGTTCAGGCAGATGGGCTCATCGTGTGGCATAACTCAATTAGTACCTGTTTTAGAGGAATAGAGTCTTTACTGAATTCCCTTGATTAACCAATCTGTAGAGACTATGATGATATCAGATATGCCATCTGAAAACTGAATTTTTAGATTGCTGCAAAATTAAACTGACAAAATAATGGGTTACTCTGAATGTAAGGGGATTATAAAAATGCCACAATAAGGACAGACTGGAACTAAGTTTCTATTGCCTGTCATCTATATAACCAGGTAACAATGCTAAATGGAAGTCAAAGCCCTTCTGTTTCAGGCAGATACAACACTTTAGAAAAAGAATCCCGTAACATGCAGTTTTAGTATGTTTGTGTTCCATTATTCAGAAATGATACATACATATTTTAATGATTTACCTTATAAATTTTACCTGAGCAAATGCAATGACTCCATAGGCATTATCATTGGAAGGAATAATTATGTTAACAAAACTGTGAACACCAATCTCTGCACCTCCTTTGGGGTTTTTCAGCCACACTTTAAAACATTCTTCCTCCTCTGGGATGATGTCATCCAGGATATTGACTGCTATCACAGCTTCCATGTCCCCAGGCTCAAATATCAATTCACCTGAACTAGCATACAAACAAACACATCAAGTAATTATAAACTGAGGATATGATTAATGAACCTTGAAAGCACTACTGAAAATTTAAAGAGCATTTTTGATGATGAAATTGTTGTTTATATTCCTGAGTAAGGAAGTTTAAAGGTTGTGGAGTTAGTGTTGGGTTTGTTTTTTTCTTAATTACAGTAGAACATATAGTAACCGATATTTCTTATTAATGTAATTTAATTTATCCTAAATAAAAGCTTCAATATCAAGTCTATCTGCAAGTCCATTTATTCCATGTTTTAAAGCAAGTTGTGAGAAGTTTGACTTCAGGTTATCCTAAGGCTACCTGCGAAAAATTCTCTTTAGTGTTAATAAACACACCACACACAGGTGTCTATAGTGGTTTCCACTGTAACAAAAATAGTATCACAGAAAAAGCAACACAAGACCTGGGAGAACCCAAAAAAACCCACCTAGGTATAAAATCTGACTGGTTGGAGATAGTGGTCAGCTCATAAATCTGGGAGCTGGACTCTACAGAAAGAGCAATAAAGCTTCTGCTGGAGTTCAGAGACCTTGCAGTAGCAGAAGTGATATGATCTGCATATGGGGCTTCCAGCATCAGAGAGAACTGGTTCCCTTCCGAGTTCCAGGAGTAGAGTGCTGTTGTGTCCTTACCAGAGAGGAGGATGTGAACTATATTGAGCAAGGAAGAGAAAAAAAGAAATATTCAGTGATATATTTAAAAGTTCTTGTAATACCAGAAATGCCCTTGGCAGCACAATTGTTAAAGTACCACTTAAAATCTGATAAATAATATGAAAAAAATGAATGCATATATTTCTTCAATTCCAGTAGTATAAATGAAATCTTACCTAAACCTGAAGGAGGCATGAAAACATGGATGTTTCTTACAGCAGAGACTGGAAGAGACTGAAAGTGTCTGAAGGTAGACTGCCCTGTCTCCCAGATGAAAATTTCAGAATTTCCAGTTTCTACAAAGGAGAAAAATGACAAAACCTACATTATACTGGTGCCTGTTAATTAAATCACACACTGGTGGCCATTAAAAGGCAGAGATTTGCAGCTTTAATTACAAAGTGAAAGCACTGATTGCATCTTCCTTTTTACTTGCATAGCTCCATAGCATTATATCCCATCAGACGATTTATTCAATGACATCATTTAAGGGCTTTTCTGCACACATGCACATAAGAACACTAAAAATCCCAGCAGACAACAGTCAACTGCAAAGAAACCTATGGACTGCAATATACACTTTTAAATAGGCATAGGGGTGCAGACATAAAACAATGTCTAAAGTGTCATACTTATTATAAAAATGTACTTTGCTGGACAATGATCTTTGCATATAACAAAGCTCAGAAAAGCTAAGAAGGGGTGCAATTAGCAGCTAGATGAATGGAGTTGTTATTATTACCTATTGTTCCTGGGAAAATATTTCATTAGTTTCACAAATATTTGAGAACAAACATAATGCTTTCATGTTCTGAAGGACAAAACACAGATTACTTTGATTAGATGCTTATCAACAAGTTGTCACCGTCCAGTAACTTTTTGATCTCTATCTAAACCCCTTTATCCCAAATGCCTTTGCTATCAAGCAAGCCAGCACATACTTAGCAAACTCAGTGTTTGTTTTCTGCTAAATACCTTTTGCAACAATTAAATATATATCAGACCCAGAAGTCCAGGCCTCCATATGTTTTATTTCTTTTGCTGGTAACAGATGAAGATTCCTAAACTCATTATTCAGCCATTGGTACAAGAGCACGTTCTGGCTGGTATTTGACAAAGAAACTAGTAAGTACATAATGCCTCCTCGGGGAAACAAGGCAATGTTCAGAGCTCTGTAAAGTGGAAGTTGATGATGCAGCACAAACATATCTTTATTCCACTGGAAAACCTGTAAAAATAGAAAATATTTATTATTATATATTTATACCTAGCACTAAGAAAAAAGAAATTAAGTGTTTTTGATGAAATTTGGAAATACTTTTAATTAACTGAATTCCTCATTTCTAAGGGTGACCCTACATTATGGTGGAAGCATGCTGAAAAGTAACTATAAGTAAATACCTTACTGCAAGCACCTGTGCCTGTTCATCAAGAACAGGTTATTGGTCAGAAGCTATTTCTATTCTTACAGCTGTTTAACATAAGAGATTTCAAACCAGAAATAACAGTAGCAATATAATCAAACCAAGTCTAAATTACATGTTAATGTAGGGAGTGTTGTTACATTTAAACAAGTCTAGAATTTTATGTCTTATAAATCTGTAATAGAAATGTAACTATTTTTTCAGGAATATAGATTAACATTTTTTCTGTATTTCCTTCATATTTAAAACTCAAAACTAACCAAACTACCCACGTCAGAGCCATGGAAGACAAGTGTATTCTAACCTGGATGGAACTGAAACTGGTGGTGTCACTCACAAAAACCAAATAGTCTTCTTCATTCATAGCAAAATGTTTGACAAGTCTGGTATCCAAAATAGAGAGGGTCTGTACCTACAATGAAAATATGGCAAAAATGGTATTTGGAAATCAGTTCAAGTAAAAAGTTTAAACATATATACACACATATTTTTTAAAAAATTGTAAAATTACATATAAAAGAATACATAAAATAACGTACAAAAAATGTCATAGATGCAATTTTACAATTTTAAACATATATGTGCGGTCATTTTACAAAATTAGTGTGACTTATCATATGTTTTTCAGAAAATGGTCTATGACTTCATTGATCCACAATTTCTTTCTTCACTTCCAAGGTCATTTTACCTCACCCTCAAAATATAACTGTAAAAACAGTAGACAACAAGCTGTGGTTTAAGAATGGTGTTTCCCAGTTCACTGTTCCCACTGAAACACACCTAACCATGCTGCCTCTTCCCTTCTCCCCTGCAGTGGGATGGAGAGGAGAGTTGGAGGCAAAAAAGGTGAAGATCACATGCTGAGATAGGCCAATCTACTGAAAACAGCAACATGATCAGAAAATCAACAGTAACAACAAAAATAATAGTAACAGAAGGTAGAAGAGAGGCAAAGATTCACCTGTGAAAATGCTCACTACACACAACCCATCAATACATGAACTGCCCCCATGCTACCCTGACCCCCAGGAGGGCCTTTCTTCCATCCCCAGAAAATGACATGAGGTGGTATAGAATAATCTCTGGGTCCCAGCCACGCTGCCTCCTGGATGCTGCAAAAATTAACCCTGGCCTGGCCTAAACCAGGACAGTAACTTACATCACTGACTCATGCAGAGTGTTTAGGTGCCAAACTAGATGAGAACAGAGTGCTTTTTCCCAAAACATGGCTGGACAGAAGGGCTTCACAAAGTCCTTTCTAACCCCATTATTTAATGATTTTGTAATTTACACAGATTTACCTTCAATAGTTTGCGTCCAGGCATGAATGCATACACACTGCTGTTGGAAGCTCCCTGCCTGGTTCCTCCATGAGTAATCACAAGGTAGGGAGAGGCACGGATTTGGAAAGACACACAGCTTTTAGGATCCCACATACTGAAATTCTGAGAGAGGAACAAAAATGTAGAACTGAGACTTCAAGGCTTTATTAAGCAGCATGGTTGGTGTCTGTATGCAAGCATTTACCTCGATGGCAGCAAAAACTCCTTTCCACTGGTAGAGAGTAGAAAACACAGCTGGAGGTGAACGCAACAGCACACCATATAGGATTTCTCCCAATGGAAAGAAACACCATCTAGCTGCTGACTCTTCCACAAAGCTTTGCAAGACAGAGAGGACACTGATACTACCCCCTGCAATAAAGTATAAGAGAAAACTATTTATCTTTCAGGTCCTTTACAACACTATTTTCATTATTTATTTGCCAAAACCAAATCCAGTCTCGGAAATCACAGAATACTCTCAGTTGAAAGAGACACACAAGGATCATCAAGTCCAACTCTTAAGTGAATGGCTCATACAATGGTCAAACCCACAATCTTGGCATTCTCAGCATCATGCTGTAAACGCCTAAACTATATTCTGAGTTGTCTCTAAATGTTGGCATAAGTGCATGTAAATGGTATATTTACTGATTATATATACAAATTTACACCAAGGTTGTACTGAGAGTTAAATGATAAATGCATTTTTCATATATTACAATTACATATGGAAGATGCATAGGCAATTTGAGTATGATTCAGAGTGACTCAGTTTGGAATTTAGGTAGTGAGAAAATTAACTAGATAGGAAGAAATAAAAAAGTGACGAAGAAACTAAAAATGTGTTTATCCTCATTATAAATCAAAGTTTTAGTGAAAATATATAAGCAACAGGAAGAACAATACAGATTGTTGAAACTCTGGCAGCAATGGCTGATGACAAGCTGACTCTTAAGCAGCGAAAATCTTTTATCTAATGAATTTTGATATCATAGAAACATTATAAGTGAATTTTCATTCCAAAGTTATATCTCCTGTATGTTTGGTTACTCTGTGGCTATCTCTACTCTGAAAATAGCAATGGATGCTCTTGATAAAGCGAACGTACTGATGCCAAACGCAGTATCCGACAATGTCTCCCACTCAACACTCACAGTCACGTTGAGCCCATTACTCCGTGAAACTTTCAAATAAACTGTAGTGTTTGCTTCTTCAACTGTGAAGACATTTGTCCTAAATTTGAGAATTGTGAAAATAAATTTTAAGAAGTATTATTTTTATAGTATAAGATTCTTACAGTACATTTTCAGCACAGAATATGTAATAAAAACAAATACTGGGTTTTCTCTGCGATGGGCTAATACTGAGTAAGGTTGCCCAGTGTTTCTTCACACAAGACCTTGACAAAATCATGTGATATTCAACAAAATCTTAAACCAGCCTGAAATTTAACACCACCATGTGGGTAAAGCTGAATGCTTTCTGAAAACATTCCATATCACAGACTCATATGATCATAGAATGGTTTGGGTTGCAAGTTACCTTAAGGATCCATCTTGTTCCTGCCATGAGCAGGGAGATCCTCCACTAGACCAGGCTGCTCAGAGCTCCATTGAACCTGGCCTTGAACACTGCCAGGGATGCAGCATCCACAACTTCTCTGGGCAACCAGTGCCAGTGCCTCACCACCCTCACAGTAAAGAATATCTTCCTAATATCTAATCTAAACCTACTGTATTTCAGTTTTAAGCCATCCCCTTTTCTCTTGTCGCTACATGCCCCTGCAAAAAGTCCCTCTCCAACTTTCTGGTAGGCTTCCTTTAGGTACTGGAAGGCTGCAATTGGTCAGCCCAAAGCTGCCTCTTCTCCAGGCGGAACAATCCCAATTCTCTCAGCCTTTCCTCATAGCAGAGTTGCTCCCTCCCTCTGATCACTGTGGTGTCCCTCCTCTGGTTCTGCTCCAACAGGTCCATGTCCTTGCTGTGCTGGGACCCCAGGGCAGGAGGCAGCTCTGCAGGTGGGGTCCCATCAGAACAGAGCAGAAGNCCCTCCCTCTGATCACCGTGGTGTCCCTCCTCTGGTTCTGCTCCAACAGGTCCATGTCCTTGCTGTGCTGGGACCCCAGGGCAGGAGGCAGCTCTGCAGGTGGGGTCCCATCAGAACAGAGCAGAAGGGTCTGAATCTGCTCCCTCCAAAGCTGCCCTCAGGGCTTTGGGTGCAGCCCAGGACTTGTTTGGCTTTCTGGGCTGGGAGTGCCCATGGCCAGGGCGTGTCCGGCCACTCACCCACCAGCACCCCCATGTCCTTTGGGGCAGGACAGCTCTCGATCTGTTCATCCCCCAGCCTGGACTGGGGCTTGCTCTGACCCAGGGGCAGCAACAGCACTTGGTCTTATTAAACCTCATNTTAAACCTCATGAGATTCCCAGGGGCCACTTCTTTAGCTTGTCCAAGTACGATGGCTCAGCCCTGAGTGAGGATGTCTCTTACACAAGCTTAAATAAATAATTAAATTACAAAATTTCTTATTTCCTGGCCACTGGTCCATGGTTTGGAGCTCTTCATATGGATTACTACTAGTGAAATGTTTGAGGACTAATGAAGTACTGTTTCAAGGAAAAATTCATAGATAAATCAACACTTCTAATGGTCAATAGTCCATTTTAAGTGTGTTTCTGTTCTTTTGTGTAGTAGTAATAGTATTTACAGATAGTGTACTTTTTAAAATTATAAATTTTACAATTGGATTGCTAATTTTTTTAAAGGGAAGCCATCTCTGTGGAATAAAAAAAACCTCCTTTTAACTGAATCAGGGTTTAGTACCTATTTGTAACTGGGTAGATGCTAAAAAGCCCCAGTGGAGCCTGGTTCTGTAGTATTGTAATCATAGTTTGCACTCTGGTGCCTAGTCTGGCTCCTCCAGTTGGATTGAACAGGGTGACAATAAAGTGCTCATCCATTTCTGGTTCTTCATCCAGGATTGCAGAAATATGCAGTGTCTGACAAGAAACAAGCATGGAAAGCTGGTGAGACTTGACAGCTAACAATGGCAATGTTATTCAGACCATGCTGCTGTTTCTGTTCATTCCATGAACAGCTCTGGACAGCAGGGCAGCACAACGGCAGCTCTTGTAACAGTAGAAGGGAGGAGTAGGCCATGGATGGTTCAGGCTGGTGTTTAAAGTAATCTCTCAGGTGACCACCATTAGTGCAACAGTAATGTGAGCATATCCACTTTCTTTTAATTTTTCCTTTCCTCTCTTTTCTCTTATCCTAAGAATCTCTGAAATGTAACAGGTTTTGATACTTTTTTCATACTTCTGTTTTGTACTTATTCTACACATTCCTTGGTAATTCATAGCCCCCATACTACCTGATCCCCTAATGCAGCTCAGTCAAGTTGGGTTTACTTTACTTGTGAGTTGTCAACTGAACTAGTTCATGGGCAACAGGGTAGTTACACTTGTGGTACTGGGAACAAAGAAGGAAAAAAGGCAATAGAGGAATATTTGAAATACTCTCTTCTTGATGTTTTTTTCCCTCTACTGCACCACGGTGGATAAGAATACGATCATCTCAAGGTGGTCTCAAATCAGCAGAGAACTATCTAGAAAGAAGTAGGTGTTTTCACTGTCATTCTCCCTCTTACCCAAAGAGGTGAAAGTTAATAGTGGTACATGTAGCTTTGCCACAGAAAAATTATTTAGTAATGACAGATCTGGAACTGAACTAGAGTTTACAACCTTTTAGATCTCTATTTACTTCTGCAATAAACCTTACTGAAAGACTATACTGAGAAATCTTTTACTCCTTGCTTCTCACAGGTCTGCTAAACTGGCCTTCACTGAGGTTCCAAATGCATTTTAGGTTCAGAAACTGAAAACCAGTGTTTCCAGAAAGGTTTGTTTCAGATTCTACTCCACTAACCATAATAGACTAACCTGTTATTGACACACTTAAGCTAGCTCATTTCCTGGCTGACATTCTTGAAGGGACAGTACAGAAGCAGTGGGCTTAATACTGTCAGAAAAATAAGTAATTTTCAATTTCTAAAACTCTGAAAGCTGTTCATCTTTTGCCTTTGCTGCAGCATACTCTGTTCAGTTCAGGCCAGATAAGAGAACAGGACTTTTAATTCCACCGTAATTATCTACAGTAGTAAATTATGACTTCATGTCAAAGTTTGTCTTTCAGCTACATACTAAACACATATGAATAAATGGTCCTATGCACACATCGTATCATATACCCATTATATTGTTTTCAATTTATCTGAACTATTACAAAGAAAGAAATAGCTACAGAAAAGCATATTCAATTTTTATGCACTCCCACAACTCAGTTTATTCTGAGAATTAAGGAAAACCTAAGAAAAAAAATTAATGCATGAAAAAACAAAACCATTTCTGAAATCTTTCACATAATTAAAAATAAGCTTTCTTCATTTTTTGGGTTATAACTATCATATTACCTTAAATCTGACTCCTTCTTCCAGCACAATGTATCCTTGAGAAGGGGTCAAATCCACTGATGGCTCTGAAGAATTAATTTCACTTACAAGATACTGAACAGACACTGTTCCAAATATTCCCTGAGGAGGTTCTCTAACAATATTTAATACTGCAACACTTTCCATCAGATGGAGAGCTGTTTGCTCTCTTAGGAAGAAGTGATCACTGTTATTGAACGACAAAACTCCATGTCCGTCGTCATTGGCAAATATAGTAATTGTGGCTTTTAAGAAATAAATAATAGAAACATGCTTTAAATAACATAGTAAAATATAATTGTACACATACACAAATAAATACATATATACATAAAGCCATTCTTTCTTTAATATATGTATATTTCTTTTATTTCCCTGATATTACTATAGAGAATATGTAAGTATTCTGCTTTATCTAGGAAGATTTCCAGAAAGGAAGAATCTAGACTCTCTTATTAAAAAATTCAGCTTTTTCATTTTCTGATTCCTTATTTTACATATTATTTTGTTAGTTTTACATTTTTCACAGGGATGTTTAAGAATTTTTCAAATGAGTTTAATGATTTAGTGTAGGAGGGCACTGGTGTTTTCTAAAATACTATTATTCAGAAGAATGAAACTAAAGTGACTGAGATACAATGCTGAAGAATGAGAACATCAAAACTAAGTTTTACCTGTTGTGTTCTCCCCTAATTCCAGGCCAAACGAGGGATTTGTTAGAATTAACTGGAACTTCTCAACACCTTCAGGAATATCATCATCACAAATCACAACAACAACAGATTTATTCCTTTCTCCATCAGCAAAAAAAAGAGTCTAGCATTGAAACACAGAAAGTATTGAATACTCCACAGCTGATAATGCACACAGAAATTTTAAACAAAGGTAAAGCAGAATTGTTTTAAATAGGGAGGAAAGAAGAGGCAAGAACAGCAGTAATTTCTATGTCCATTATAAATAGGTTGAAAAAGAAACAAAACAGTTAATTAGTTCAGCAAACTGCAGAGTGAGGACAAGCAAGAGCAATTCACTTTGAAAATTCTGTTGTAAAAAATTTTCAAACCTACATGAAATCTTATATGCTCTTGTCTAAGCAAAACTGTATTTGAAACAGATGTTTGAAAGTTTACAACATGTCTTGTATTTTAAAACGCTTCAGTACTAAAATAGAAAGAAAGACTAAAATAAGATGACTAAATCTATCTCATTCTATTCAGATGATCAGAGCAACTGGAATAAGTTGAGAAATCTAGCTGTTTTAGTGACCATTCTGCAGAATAAATAAGAAGATGCTCTTTTGAGGAAGTTGAAGGAATGAAAGCTACTAGATTTAAAATTTGTTTCTTACCCTTGAGATCACATTAAAATCCAAACCCAGCTGTGCCTCCAAATTTTGGGCATAAAAAAATACAGACACATTGCCATAAGATCCTTTGTTTCGGTATGCCATTATTGTCAGATTCCCATGAGATTCATTAACTTCAAAACTAAAACAAAAACCAAGACAAATTCTCAGTGCCCACTGAGCATGTTCTTTTAATAAGATGGTATATAATTGTTATATTTTCACTTAAAATAATCCCCTCTACTTTATAAGAAAAAGGCACCATTACAGTAAGGCATCATTACCACTGTCTAATGCAACAATTATACCTTTGTTTCTTATCAAAATGGAATTGAACTATAGTATGTTATCCTTTTCCCTTACTTTTTAGTGGCAGATTAAGCCTGTCTACGAGCACGGATGCCTTCTTCCCAGCTCCTGGAAATCAGAGAGAAAGATCTGGGAGATGCCAATGTGCTTGCTTACATGGATAGAGAGGCTGGGACACTGGATGGAGGCTGGGGGAGTGATGGAAGTTCACAATACCAAAGGACAATAGTGAAAATGAGAACATGGTAGCATAAGATTTCTGAGTAAACATACTGTAAATGTTGGTTTCTAGTGTGGGAATTATCTTTCCAGTTCCACTGAACTGAATGGTGTGCTGTCATCAAGATGTGATGTCATCAAGAAAGATGTGAACCTATTGTTAATTGGAGTTTTACTTTTAACTGAAAATGAAAATAGTTGGGCAAAACTAATCATTAACTCACACAGAGAGTTTTTCAAGGAGACAAGACTTACTTGGTACTTTCCCATTCAACTACTCCGCTTACTCCGTCATTAGCATCAATAATAATTTGAGAAGCTAAACCTTCCACATCTAAAATGGAAAACAGAAGGACAAATATGTAAGAATGACAGAGGTCATTTTCACTATTTTCAAGAATAACAGAAGCATTTCTTTATGTCTTTACTAATTCTGTAGAAGAAATACATAATTTTCCATTTCCAAAATGTGGAGGAGAAAATGAAGTGGGCAAGATACTTGGAAAGGCTTAAAGAAAATCTGTCCTTACTAGCTTACTATTAGAACTGCAACACAGTGCCTTCAATTAACACTGTTACATTTAATGTATTGGAAAAAACCAAACCAAACCAAACCAAAACCCAAACCAAACCAACAAACAAACAAAAAAAACAGTAAAAAAATTTAGGAAAAAACCCATGGCACAGAAAAAGTAGAAAATGAAAAAAGCAGGATTTGCCATTAAGCCTTAATTCATCTTCATTGTGTTTTTTTATTATGATGATATTTAATGTTTTCCAGACTGTGCCATTCTGGGTATGAGAGGGAAAATGAGTAAGAAAGAATAATAAATGATCCAGTATATCATTTCATATTCATGTTTCAGTGCCTGATAATAAACCTTAATGGCAGACACCTCAGATTCTGCTATAAAAACAGACTTAATTTCCTTTTAGGTAGTTTACGTACTGTAAAACATATGTATCTTCACAATGCTCTGAAAGATTATTGCTTGTATTGCCCTATGAAAATACTGAACAATAGACTAATGCCAGCAATGTCCACTAATTTCAGGCACCAGAACTTGAGAGTCAGAACTTGATTCTTCTGAGAAAAGAATGCCTTAATTTGTTCAAACAGCATCACATGACTACCTTACTTTACTTTACTTGACTACTTCACTTTACTTGCTTTTAATAAAAATTAAAAAGAAATTAAGACTGACAATTTCTATGAAAAAAATAGACTCCACTAAATCGGTAGTAAATATACTACTTTTAGATCCATCAGAAAGATTTCTATCATAATCAGATAAAACTGATTGAAAGTGAAAGATCACTGCCACGAATCCAAATCTGACACTATGACATAGTGATGAACACGAGCAGCAGCTGCAACACCTCTAAACAGACAACAGAAATGTTTAGAAATCCATAGGGATTACAGTTAATATAGACCCTTCAGCATCCTAAGTGATGTTTTCCCTTGCTGTGTCATAGTCTGATCAACTCACTCAAGATCTATAAAACTTTGCTTTCAGCATCAGATCTCTTAATTCATATTTGGCATCCTTCCTCTCCCCTGATGCCCTCGTGCCATTCTACCCCATCTTAAGTCTTTCTTCTATCCATTAAGTTTATTCATTTTTCTTTCCTCATTCTCAAGCATCGAGATTTTCCTAATTCCTTGCATTTTTGCAGTAGACTTGGGCCTTTTCTTCCACCTTTTCTAAAGGAAGGGACAAAGCAAAAGCAGCATGGAGAAAACAGAGCTGTCCTTATGTTTGCTGTTTCTGCTCCATATCCATGAAGTCTCAATTAGAAATAAAGGTCACTTAAATTCCATGTGTTTAACTTTATGTCACAGATATCCCAGACCTACACCACATATTGCATGCACATAGCTATGACAGGGACAGCATTTACGATATATTCCAGATGAGTAGGATTAACTGCACGTCAGTATCATGTGCAGAACACCCATCACTTTTGATATTAGACACCTAGAATCATATTAAAGATTTTCTATGGGATTGCTAAATTTTAAACAAATGCACTCCACCAACAAGGATTTGAATCCTCAAGCATAACAAAGAAAATACACAAAAAAGGAAACAAAATTAGAAAACAGTTTGATAACGGAATTAAGTGTGACTTTTTATAACGAGGAAAAATTTTTGCCTCATGGATTAAAGCTATTATCTTATCATCCTAAGTATGCCAGTGTCAAATGGTCATGACTCAGACTGCTAACCTCTTATGGCAGAAGGTAAGACTATACCACACTCAGAACAATTTAACTCAGAAAATCCTTCATACATTAATGTTACTCTTTTTATGTTTTAAATTTTAGACTCAAGTAATCATAGCTCAGTGTCTATGCATCAGCAGTCAGTCTTGCAAGTTACCTTTCAGTCTGTAACGAATTAACTGTGTCACTTCAATACGCATGCAAAGAAAGGGAAAAAGAGTCATAGAAGATGTTAGAAATAATCAGCATAATTAGTCACTGGTGCCACAGGATAACACAACTCTCTTTAACGACAATGGCAGCTATGCAACTGAGTTCAGAAGCAGAATGAGGACCTAAGTAAGCAAACAATAAATGAAGTTCTGTGGAAGAGTAGGAATACAGTAGATCATGACCCCTAAAATAAATCTGATAAAGAGTAATAAAAAGATACTTTTGAAAGAGTGAGCAAAGGAGCTAACTGAAGGAATTCTTTGTACATACTTGTTTCCATCATGTACTTGGAAATAAAATCACATTAACACACATTGCCAATGCAACTTTTGAGATAACTGTGTTCTCCAACTGCTAATCACTAAATAACTCCTCTATGAAAATTGTCTTGTAATTTTTACACTGGCTTTAAAAAATAAGAAGCCAGTGTAGTGATGACTATCTTTGATGTTCTACAATGTTGCAGAATGCCCTAGTTGGGAAGTGGAAAGTGGAGTAATGATATGCCAGAGTAATATAATGTGCATTCAACTGATATAAAAATAAAATTAAACATAATTGTTTGTAAGTTGTTTTACCCAGCCTAGGTAAGGAGGAAGTTGAATGGTTCATGATAAGTTCCACTGAAGTTAAATTAACCAGGAAGAATTCTTGACCTTCTGGTACATCATCCTACAAAACACAAATCCAGTATATCCTCTTTTCATTTTCTTTAAGAAACAGTCACAGAATTTGCCAAAAAGCCAAACACTAGAAGCCTCTAACCTTATAGCAACACTGGAATTCATTTATGTTTCCATTTTCCAGAACACTTTTATAAAAAATGTTTTATCATGAATGAATTATGAAGCAAGACATTATATTTAATGGGAAAGACTGTGAACTACACATGTGAACAAATTTCTGCTCAATTTTAAAGGCACAAATAGCAACCAGTGATAAAGGAAAAGCCTGTAGCAAGCAATGATTTACACTGGTCTAAATATCAGAAAATAAAGTCTTAATGAGAGAGTTAAATTTCATTTAACTGTAAGTACCACTGTTTTCTGTTATTATTTGTCCTTCTGTGTTTTTTCCATTAAAGACAAAAACAGTCTTTCTAAATTACAATAAAATCGATAGCTTCAAGTAATATAGCTTGCAAGCTTCAGGTCCTCCAATATTCCTTTTCAACTGTCATACAGATAAGTATCGAGTGAAAGGATATAGGGTTTACCTCCAGAATAGTAACATTTATGGCAGCTGATGTTTCTCCTTCTTCCAAAATCACTGAGTCAGAAACAGCTACATAATCTGCTCCTGGTTCAGCCAAGGTAACCTCTGTCTGATTACTTAAGGAGACCAATCCTTGAACTGTGGCATATGTAATATTGATAGCACCTGTTTAAAATGTGACCAAAAAAATCCACTTTTTTCTATTCTTATGTAATGCTCACTGGAATAGACAAAGAAAAGAGACCAAATGCTCATTGACAAAATGAAAAGCATAATTGCAAACCAGAAGGATTAAGATATTAATCTGGAGCCAGTGGGATTTATTTCTTTCACTCCAGCCTTTAATGATTTGTCCAACATCACAGGACTCAGAAAGCATTAGGAACCAATGTATTCATATATTTGAGGTGCTGTGGAGTGCAAATATTACATTACATTCCTGGGACATCTGATGTATTATTAATACCAGGTTTGGTGTCAAGGGTAGTAGAGTGTTTCAGGAACGACTGATGTCTACGAAAGGCTCTAAGGACAGTGCTAAATCTAGTTTCCTGCCCAGAAAGACTGACATAGACACTGATAGAGAATAGAAATTAGGGGACACACTGATAAATTTTACTAAAGGAAAAAGCTAGATTTTTTTTTTAAATAATAAATCCACATCTCACTAATCTGCCAGAGTAAGTCAAGTTGCAAATTTAGAGTGATCCTGGAGATAAAATGACAAATGAAATTCTAAGCCAGTCTGTATAAAATAAAACATAAGCTATAAAAGAATCTTAGTTTTAATAAATAATGATGGAGTTCAGTTGAGAGATTTTACATTTACAATGGATACTTAGAATAAATTGTTTCCTAAGCAGTGTTCGAAAGGTAATTTAAATACTGACTGACACTTAAAAAGAAATGAGAAACATAGAAATGTCATTAAAATTCCTCGTCAAATCTGTACTGTGTCCAGATCTTGAATGTTTGTTTCAACTGATCACTTCACCTCAAAATAGATAAAAATAACTAAGAGAGATTACCACTGAGGTCTAAATATAGTCTAAAAATAGAAATAGAAATAGATGATGCATGTTATCTCTCAATGGAAGTCAAAATACTCAGGAAACAAACACAAGAAAATATTTTGGCACACAGCATATTACTGAAGTTAGTACCACTTAATTTGATTTTAAAAGGACAAATTGAACCAAAAAGAAATACAGAATTCTGACAGGAGGCATAAACTGAATTCAGAGGCAGCTTTTTCCATGGGATATTCCTAAACTGTCAGATTCTGGAAGTTTATAGAGGGGATGCTGTGGGAATAATAATTCCATAGAACTCCTTTTCTCATGTTTTTTATTTCTTCTGGACAGACTAACACTTCAAGACAGATTTATCAGACATAAAAGTACAACCATAACAGCCAACTAGCTATGTCCTGGCTCCCAGACCCCTTGCAATGGAATTAAATGCTATAGCTTCAGTTTTAACTAAAACTTAGTTTCCAAGCCTGCAGTAAGGGGCCTAGAAGTTCTGAAAATATCAGTTGTACCCAAGATTTTCCAGAATTTCCAGCCTCCCTGTCATGGCTTTCATTTGTCTAATGATTTTGAAAACAAAATTTAATTTCTCTTGGAGATGTTATACAAACCTAGAGATCCAAATTCTCTGTTAATAAAGAGCTGAACTGTTTTGTTTTCCTCTGGAAGTAAAACTACCCTGGATGGAGAAGCAAAATTCAGTACTCCATGTGGTTCGTCACTAGCTTCTACTGTCAGAACAGCTTCATATCCTTGACCATCCAAAACAGCAGCACCAGAAGGAGAAACACCTGCAAAAGAATCAATAGACTACAGTTAACAAAGTGTTAGGTAAATAAAGTTTTGTCTTACATTACTGCTATTATTATGTACAAATGATAGCCAGTAACACTGCAAATGAAATGAAACCAAACACATGATATGCTCACTGAAGTTTACAGATGGTGTGGAATGTATGTGTAATTGCATTCTATAACAAACACAGGAACATTCAATCACAACAAAATTGTATACATAGTAAGTGTAGAGTTCAAGACTGTATTAAGAAATGAGAAAATCTAAAGAGACAGTGCTAAATGTTAACCTTCCTAAACTACTTCTACTGTAAAAGGAAAGAGAAAGTTTTTCTAGGACTTCATTACAAAAGTTAAAATTATATTCAACCTCTCAATCATTCCATTAAGAAATTACTACAAGTGTTGCCTTGATGAATAACTGTGTTAATATATACTTATCCTGAAGGATTACAAGAGTAAACAAATTATTATGGCATGTTGGCAAGGCACGTATCAGCAACACCACCCATGTCAAGTTAGTTTGGTGTTTAGACACTAATTCCAGTTTAACAAAGGGTATTTCAGAAGATATGTGGTTTCATGCTTCTTTTCTTATTATAATTTCAATAAAAGAGTAAAATATTCTGACCTCCTCTAATTCAGAGACAGATCAGAAAGGCAGCTTGATAGACAAGATTGTTTACAAAGATAAAAATATCCATTTCTTCTATTACACCTGTATTATATGTATACTTATATACACAGAAGTATCAAGCCTGTTTCAGTAAAACGTGAACAAATTCTGCATAATGTGCAACATTTTCAATATTCTTAGTCCTACACTTCCAAAATGGATTAATACACATGCAAATATTACATTACCAAATGGCAATTTTAGATACAGCAGATACATCAGGCTGTAGTTCTGCATTACCTTCTGTTTTGATGTTGTACAGGATGATCCGGTATTCTTCTTTTTCTTCTGGAATATGATCATCCAGCAAGTGAACATACAATGTTGTATTCAATATCCCCTATAAATTTTATTGATAAACTGATTAGTCATTAGTGTATAGAGTACAAGTAATACCACTCTATCATATGTATTTCGAGCAGTACTTTTAAGAAATGTCAAGTTAACATATTGAAAACTATAAACTCCCTGCAGTTTAATCACATCAAGAGAAAGAAGACTGATATAAAAGCATACTTGCTTCCTCAGCTCACTTCAAATTACAATATTCTCTTGTAGCCATTAGATTTGCTTATGGACTTACCTCAGGAAAAAAGAGTATTCCAGAATAGAATTCAAAATTTTGTTGTACATTATGTCCAACTATCTCCCACTCAACAGTAACATTTCCCAGTCCTGGGGCCGTTCTTACAATATGGAATTGCAGTTGTTCTCCTAGGAACAAAGGACAAAATGCAATATTTTGGGGTTTCCTCTTCTACAATTCAACTAATAAAATGAAAAGCCAAAAATATGAATCACAGTTGAAGTATTAATGCTTTTAATACTTCAGTAATTCAGCTTCTCAGTAATTATGTAACATCTTCATTTTTAATATTGAAGCAAAATCCCCATAAATCTAAACTCTTTCCTCCTGGGTTTTTCTGGAATTAATTCATTCTTGGAAAGAACTACCAAAATATAAAGGAACCTGGTACATATGCATAACTGCTATCAAAACATGTACAAAAAGAAGAGCAGTATCTGTTTGTGAACTACACACAGAATAAATGCTGTCTACACAGCTTTAACACAGAGTTTTCTACATCACCTAACTGGCAAGGAATACACATGTTCCTAACATCTGCACTGTCTTGTGACTTCACATAGTGCATGCAGAAAAATGCTTGTAGTTACCTGCAAGTTCCATTTATGTGACTTTGAATTTACAAATTTTATCAGTGTTAGAAAACAGAAAAAGAATAAAAATTCATAATTTTAAAAGGACAGTATTTAGAAGCAAAAATTAGTTTCATAATTTAAAATTAATTTTTAACAATTTATTATAGTCTCAGAGATAATAAGTATCAAATGACAATGCATCTATAAGAAGTAATTATAGTAATTTTTCCACATTTATAATATTTAACCAAATGGTCACTTAAAGTGTAAACTCTTTAGAAAGCTTTGAAAAATTAGGAAAATTTATATAATTATGAAGTATTAAATATCTCTATACATTTATACAAAATAAATATTTGATATAACATTAAATATTTTTTAAATGGGCATGTAAAATTAACATATATTAACATGAAATAGATCAGCAGATAACATTAGTAAAATTACACAATACCTTCACTTAGAGGACAGATGTTTATTTAGAATACATAAGTGAATTGCATCTGTATGTCAACAGCATTTTTCCAGTTCACAGAATGGAAGTTTGCCAGCATCTACAGTGTGGAATTAGTTTTCAAGGATATGAAAGATGCAGAAATTTAAAATGTTGAGGTGCTTGGAAATAATCATGTAAACTTAGGTCCATCCTCAACTGACTGAAAATGACTTTCTTAGTATTGCTATAAATTGACTTGGATTTTTTTTTGTTGTTGTGGAAGGGGGAATAATTCCATCTTTTAATTTGTGTTACGTACACACTTAAAAGTCACTCTCCTGAAGAACAATGAGATACATCTGTGAAAGGGAAAAAGTAGATGTGGTGTTAAGTTGTTATGCTCTTAGGCCATGGCAAACAGAATTGAGCAGCACAGCTGCTCTCACTGGCTGTGTAACTTAATGAACACCAACTCAGGATGCTTATCTGGTTATTCTAGTATATTATATTACAGGACAGTATTGTATATCTCAAACTGGCAGAAAACAATTGATCACTTTCTGGATGTGTTCCCTGTTTGGTAAGGAAATACCTGAGAGATGCCAATATATTGGCTACAAATGAGAGAGATATGAACAAACTTCTAAAGACCTTAATATAATAAACTGAAAAATAAAATCGAGAAGAAGTAATACAAAAATTGTATACACCAGTTTTCCAATACTAGAACTAGTATGTTATCAGTCTCATCATTTCAAACTTCAGTTAAGCCTTATTTTAAGTTGTCCTACACTAGTTCTAAGAGAACAAAGGAATTCAAAATTTATTGACATCACAAGAATTCTGCTTCTGCAGTCAGATACCTGAGGACAGACTGACAGTTTACATGTTCCCCTAAGGCTAATTTGTCATATCATTTAACACTGCCCTGAAATCTGTTCTATCCCATTTAAGAATTTTGCACATCCATTGCAAACAAATAAATACTGGACAGAAAAATAATTACTTTAGTATCATCACAGAGCACACAATTCAGACAAAGATTATTTCAATGCAACATTATGTAATACAACAAATTTTCCTTGAAGACTGGAAAATACTTTATGATGCAGAACCCTGCTACATTTTAATCCAAGCACCAAGAAGAAACAATTAAAGACTTCTTCACAATTAAAGACCCTCCAGTAGTCAGTTACTGACCCATGTGAAGCTCAGCCAGCTTTACCAAAGTCTTTTAACAACATCCTGCTATCTTCTGCAAGAAAATTTCATTTCTCTTCGGTTGACAGCCAACAATCCAGAGCAAATACAAATACCCGAATTTTCTCACACTCAGTATTTTCTAACATCTCCCATCTGCAGGGTTGGTCTTTAAGCAAAAACAATTCTAAAACAAACTTATTTTTCTCTTTCCTCACCAATCTTCAGTTTTTCAATTCTTTCCTCCCCACAGGGATAAATAATATGCACAGCTTGAAAATAATACTGAGTTGCTTAACAGAAACTGTTCAATAGTATAATAAATACAAAAGGTAACACTATTTGGATTTATGTCTGATAATGTTTGCTTTCGTAACAAAAAAACTTGATAATGAAAGTGAAATTAAACCACTGAAATCATATGAAGGCCTTAGCTCATTCCCTTTTTTTTATCCAAGTGAACTAGTTTGGCTGTTTTTTCTTGCTATAATGCAATGCACTATTTTTCACAAGCTAAAGGAATCAGTTACAGTACTATATGTGTACTACATACAGCGGAGTATTTCAGCTCCAAATAAAAGCTTTCAGCTTCAGCATGCTATGAATAATATTTTGCCAGTGGAAAGTATACAAGGTCTTTGTAACCCTGGGGAAGGAGATGGTTTGTATTAACTCATTGGGCTCATTAACAGTTGTTCTTAGACTGCCAGACTGCAGCTAGCTTGTCAAACAGATCAGAACCACTAATGTGGAGTAATAAAGGATGGAAACGGGGCAAACTAGAATTAACACAAACTGTATCTAAATAAAACTCAAAAGCTTATGGTGTCCTTTCATTATGGGAAAAAAAACAGAACATGTTCTTTTGAGACAGACTTTTTCTTCCAACAGAAAATTCAGTGCACATATTCCCTGACAGCAAATATCTGTTTTGCTAGTTTTCTCTACCCATCAGTTTACACATCAGTAAAATCTGAGACTGCAATACACTGAGATTCCAGCAAAGGCTAACAAAAGCAGCCACAATTTGTATTGTTACTGTCCTATGCAGAACTGTACCAAACCCCAAGTAAAACATGCAACATGCTTTCTTAAAACACTAGGAGACACTAGATATCAAACTATTATTACTCTCAAAAGTCATGACTGACATCAAGACTGTCATACTCCTAAAATGAGCTACCATAAAAAATATAAACAGAAACTTTAGAAAGATGGAGGATTTTTTCCTATTTTTTTTCCTGTGGGAATATTTTCTAGATGATTTTAAATTTATTTTAAGTCAGTGACAGATAATATTTGCTTAAGATTAGTAATTGGTGTGTATGATGGGCATTATATGCAGTTCTGGAATATGGTATAAATGAATGAGAAATGCTATAAAAGAGCTTAGAAATGCAGTACCAATAGAACCAAGGCACAGCCTTCAGAAAAAGGAAGGAAAAGAACAGATGGTGAAATATAAAATGATTTTGCAAATGGTCTGTTCATCTTTTCCATAGATTTCATTTAAATGCTATGTTTGCAAGAGTTAAAAACACAAAGAAATGCGTGCTAAGTATGTGGTTATTCTGTTTGCTGGCATTCTCTGAACAGCGATACAATCCTGGAATCATTATCAACAGAAAGCACAGAGATGGAAGCTCATGTTAAACAAACTGAGTGTGGTCAACACACAGAACCCACCTTCACGACCAATAACAGACCTTCCAGCTGTCTGGAAGCTAATGATTCCTGCCACATAGTCACTTGCCAGGATAACCACTGTGACAGTGTCAAAACTTGGCAGAATCCTACTCCCTCCTTCGGTATGCACCAGGCTGATTATGATGCTTTCATTATCCTCTGGCTCTGGATCATCTAAAATAGTCAGTGTGACCATCTTTTTCGTTTCACCTGCATGTAGAAGAGCATAAACATACCTACATGTTCACATGAAAATCATGAAAATGACCTTTTAAAAAGATGTAATCATCTACTCTAGTAGTAAATACTTAACTAGTATAAAAAAGGACATGAAGAATCTTTAGTTATTTATCTGTCTAGAAGTTACTGAATGTCATTATGGAAATTTATTCAATTACTAATTGAATAAATAAAGTTTATTACTATTCAATTACTAACTGAATAAAGAAAAGTTATATTAGACAACGTAATTAACAAATTATTAAATATACTATGTAGAAATTAACAATGTTGGCATAATTTCTGAATGCCTAGAATTCTTATTTTCTTTATATGTTCTCCGACTTTCAAATTTTAATTAGAAAAGGGGAATATAATTCTTGTAAAAAGAATTACCAAGTGAATACATTTTCTGCTGAACCATATACAGACATAAATACATGAAATTCAACTATATATTTACTGGATCAGGAAATGCATTAAAGCGGGGTGTCATTATATTAGTTACCTGTCTCCTGGAATATCAAAGAATGACAATGTAAGCAGCAAACACAATCAGTTACCAGTCTCTATAACACATTACAATTTGCAACACAATCCCATTGGTCAATGCATGTGCATAACGTATACTCATAATTATATCCGTTTACCAGATACACATATTTTTTGTTATACTGCCTTCAAAGTATTTTGAAAAAAAATTTTGTAAACTTATAAACACTAATATAATTACATGTTAGATTCCGAATCAGTCCTGGAAACCCTTCATTTGAGTTCAGATGATTTAGCAAGCTAAATGTACACTAGAATTTTTACAACACTTCCATAAATTGTTTTCAAAACAACTGTTCAATCATCTCAGACTTTGAAAATATAAAATACACTTGTCATGTTGCACAGTGCTTAAGTAATGCCTGCCACAGACTTTTCTTCTTTGAAATTTTTTAAACATCCTGTTCTGTTACAAAGTCAATACAACCTCAGAATCTAAAAAGATGCATCATCAAAAATTAGTACTGTACTGACTGAAGATTAACAAAAGACCACTTATGCCTGATTGTCATTTTCATTATCTTTGACACCACAGCTATTTCAGCAATATTATTCCTTATTTATTTAGTAAAAATGTTATCTTTATAATGCACACTGCAATATTTCTCAAAAAATACTCCAATATTTATACTTTTTATCCTTTTTTTTCTCTTTTTTCCAGTCTCTCTGTGTGTGTTTGTTTTGTGTTTTCTTTAGTTTTAGACAAGAGAAGCTAGTGCAAAACCTTGCCTCACCTTCAGCAAACACCAGAATCTCACCAACACCCACAAAATCCAAGTTTGGGGTAGCAGTTCCACCAACAACACGCCATTCCACTGCCACCTGTCCCAGGCTGCCTTCTGTCCTATGTATCATTAGCTGCACGTTGGCCTGAGGGCGTTCTTCTACTTCAATATACAGACCTTTCTCTGTTGCATTGGGACTTATGCTGTAGATCTTAAATACTCCAAAGGCATCCCCATTCATCATTATGATAACTATGGAAGTATTTGGCTGTCCAATAGTTGGTTGATTTTTTAAGCTGGCTGAGATATTCATTAGTTCAACTTTCAACAGGGATACAGTGAATTTTTCATCCAGCTCTGGCAGGCTGTCAGGGAGTATGGTAACCGTGAGATTTGCAAACTCTTCCCCTTCCTGCATGATGGCCCACTGTCTTGTGATAGATTCATAATCACTTCCAGCAATGGCTTGTGTGCTAAACAGAGTGGATGTACTGCTGATGTTTTTCTTGTAGGTCCATGACCCCGACATGTTGGTTAATGGGCTGATCTCTGTTGTCAGCCAAAGGCAGAGAGGAATCTCAGAGGCACTGGAAAACGTAAAGGCTGAACATGCTTGTTCTTTTAGGCACTGAGTTGCACAGGCATACAGTGGGTCACTTGCTGCTGACACATTCACTCTGGTCTTGGATGGCTGGTCAGGAATTCCTTGTACAGGAGACTCATAATAGGCCAGTATATCCTCACCTTGCTCAATGGCAAGAGCTGTGACGTCAGTCTCAGAAGTGCTGTAAAATATTTGCAGCTGACCAAATCTTCCCCCACTAAGACATTAAAATAAAAATGTTATGTTAGCTGGTAAAGCATGTCTAGTATTCTGTATGTTACTGGGTTAAGAATAAAAATGAACAAAATTAACTAAACCCTTCCGAATCGCTGAAAAGTTACAAATAGCTGATTAAAGTGACTTCCCTTGAAGCTAGTACCAAAATAACTGAGTAACTGGTTTTTTTGGGAGAGCAAGTTTGATTGTTTATAGCTTGGGTAGCAGTCTGTTAAGTGTGCATGTTTGCAAACATTTGTTTCTAGGAATTAACTTTGTCTTCCTAGGACTGTCAAGGAAGAAAAAGCCTGTGTTGTCTGGCATTGTCATCATTCCTCCAACGTATCCTCAGGATACCATATTTCATGAGCAAAACTGGTTCTCCTTTTTGTTTTGTCTTACATCAAACAACATTTGATATGCTTTGTCCTCCAGTTCACATCACAGGAGCAGGCTGGTTTGCAGCTTTAAGTGGCTCAACAATTTAACAGGCAAAATAAAACTTCAAGTACTCTGTGTACACTGGGTTTACACTACAAATGTATACTACATTTAAGTACTTTATGTACATTTCTAACATGCAGACATCTACTTCAAAATCGATGTATATGAAAAAAAATAGAGCTGGCAGACCAAGAAATTGATGCAAATACTTATACAAGGGCACGACATTTAAAATTATAGCCACAAAACACCCAACGAAAACTAAACCAAACCAAACCAACAACAACAAAAATCAGTCAATATTATACAGACCTTCTCCTGACTGATATATTTGCAAGTAAATTTCCTTCTAGTGGCTCCTGAATTCGATATGAGGATTGATGAAAGAAAACTGTGCCATAAGGATTATCATTGGCAGGTATAACAATATTTGCCATGCCATCTAACCCGATAGCACCACCGTTGGAGGCCTGAGTTAATTCTACATGGACAATCTCAAAAAGAAAAAAAAAAGAAATATAAATAATGCAGCTAAACAATTTTTGCCATTTCTGAAAATAATCACAAGCAAAATAAAATCTGAACTTATTGCAGCTTCCTGCCATAACATTTCTTGTTTTGATCTGCACACATTTCTTACACAAGCTAAAACTCTAACACTACTCAAGAGAGACATAACTGCTCTACTTACTTCTTCTACTTCTGGAACATCATCAGCCAGGATTTCCAACAGCAACATCTGAATGGCTTCCCCAGGGGCAAAAGTAATATTACCCATGGCAACTTGCAAGTCGTCGTCAGCAGGATGTCCATTAATGGTAGCTGCCCACTGAACAGTAACGTTACCCAGTGTCCCAGCATTGCGGATTATTGGCAGATTTATGGTTACTGATCCAAATTCAGGCTCCTCCACAGTGAATTCGGTACTCTGAAAAACTGACATACGCCACAAGGAGACGTAGTGCAGTAAGAATAAAATTGAAAGTAAATATATGAGTTCCTGAAGTACAGAATTTTATTTTACTTCATTGCATTTACTTGCACAGGTAATAACTTGCACCCTTTTAATCAGGTTTAAACCTAAAAGTGAACTTTCAATACTCATATTTTCATCTGCAGACAAAATTAGCATGAAAATTAAGCCCTCATCCAAAAAGTTTATTCCCCATTGTTTGAGGCTAACCATGAACTGTTCTTAAGGTCTTAGAATATATTTTCATAATTATACCGAGCAAAGAAACTTTACCAGGTTTCATATCACTTACTTAAGAAAGAAATCAAAACTATTTAACATGGAACATGTTAAGTAGAAATCACAGAATCACAGAATGGCTTAGGTTGGGAGGGACCACTGCAGATCATCGGGTTCAAGCTTCCTGCTCAAGTAGGGTCATCCAAGAGCACATGGCACAGGACTGTGTCCAGACAGTTCTTGGACATTTCACTGAAGGAGACTCCACAACCTCTCTGGGCAACCTGTTCCAGTGCACCATCACCTGCACAGTAAAGAAGGTCTTCCTCATGTTCAGGTGAACTTCCTGGGCATCAGTTTCTGTCTGTTGCCTCTTGTTCTACTGCTTGGTGCCACCGATCAGAGCCTCCAAGAGGCTCAATCCTTTTGTTATATTAAAGCCCCATTACTCCTTTATTATGTGTTTTAAATCAGTTTATCTTATCTTTTCCTTTACTCTCTACACCCACACTTTTGTTTCTGAATGTTTTTATTCGGTTGCCAAATAGCAGCTCCCCCACAAATCCCCAGAAAAAATGTTAGCAAAAGAAAGAAATATGTACTCCTTTACCAAAGGATCCAAATGGGTCATCAGAAGCCTCAATAGTTATGACTGCCCTTGTCAAAGATCCAAGTAAGGCTCCTCCTGTTGTTTGGTTCAGCAGCTGAACATAAAATGACTCCTCAACTTCAGGATTGATATCATTAATTATATAAATTGGCACAGCTTTACTTGTTTCCCCTTCTAGTAAGACAACATCTGATGAAGCTACACTGTAGTCCTCACCTAGATTTGTAGATGAAAAAACCCAAAACAGTAAAACCCAGAAAACATCAAGGATTTATGGTTCAGTGTGGTGAACATTATCAGTAATACCCATCTTCTCTTTGCTTATACATGCATTCCTCTGTGTTTTTATGAGGTCTTTTCCTTTATCTTTAGACCCACACACAACAAAAGTTTTGGGGTTTTTGTTTTGGTTTTTTTTTTACTTCCCATTGCCTTTCAGATGTCTGGATGGATCAAAAAACCCTTGGTTTGACCAAAACAGAGTTTGCACTGTTAGACAAACAGGTAGTTACCAAAGGTCCATTATTGTCTGCTGTTTACAAGGTCACACTACCAAGATGTTTCTGTCTTTGATTTATAATTGCCGTCTGGCTTTCCAATAGATAAAAGTGAACAGAAGAACCTTGTCAATGTAGATTTCAGTAAAGGGCACATTTTGTGTGTCAACCTCATTTTAGGCAAACTTGTCTCAACTGTCTAGAGGAACATCTGTGATACATTAGATCACAGCTCTGCTTCAGAAACTAATTGAAAGCATACTCTCATAGCTAGCTATACATTTAGTTTATAACAACTTGTTACACAGAAATGAAATTAAAAGTTCTCAGAGCATGTACCACCCACCTATTCAATTTGGGCAGAGCTGAAATACAGTGCTCTCAGTTTATAACTGTCTAAGTGATTTTGATCCTGCAGACTTCATAATTTTTCTGCTTTCTTTATGTACCTTCTCTACAGCAGGGACCAACCAGAGAAGTTTACATTCCATTTTCAGAAGTACAAGTCTCCTTGGGTTTTGATTGATTTTTCCCTATTTGTTTTACAGCTGAGTCCCCAGCTCTCACTTCCTCTCCAATAAGCTCAACTAAGCAATACATGATGGGTTTAAATATGTACATGGGACTAAATCATTATTACATATACTACTATACTATTTGGGGGGTAGGGGGTGGGAAGGGGCATTTTAGTGGTGGTGTGCTGCTAAGTAAACAAATACCCCAATTCCTTCTCTCATTTCACTTTTAGATTCTCCAGTGATGGTGCATAAACTTTCCCCTGTTCTTGGACTCATATTTGCTAAGCAGAGTCAATGCCTTACTACTTTATATTTCATACTTGCTATATAATAGAGCATTCAATACACACTTGCTTCTTTCAGTTTTAACACAAACTGCATACTTCTGCTTTTCTGCTTTCTTACCAGCTGTTGCAGTTATTGGCATAGCTTTAAATTTCACAGAAACATCTGAAAATATTCCCCCAGTTCTGGTCACGTTAATGATTGGTCCAACATAATTTTCAGCAACACGCACAGCTGAAGCTGAAAGCTGAAGTGTTCCAAAAGCATCATCATTGGCATTGATAATCACATGAGCTATAGTCTCGCCCACTAAGCCAAGTCGAGGAGAATTTGTAACTGAAATATAAAGAAAATTTAGTGAGGGGTGCTGAAATGCTTACTATTCATAGCTATAGAGTTCATAGGCATACACGTGAGTTTAGCTCTCTCCGCTTTTCATGAAAATTCTTTTTTACAATTGGACAAAGCATAACTACAAACCACATCAAAATACATGTGTTTGAATTACATTCTGGCAGAAAATCTGAATTTTTAGTAACATTATTCTACCCTGCTGTGGAGCATACAAGGAATTTTTTTTTGGAAAAAATTAGGTACTGTGAATTTATTTATTTATCTATTTATTTATCCATAAAGCTAATAGTAAGATCAATACAGTTCAGAATAATTTCAGTTTTACTCTTGATATGATGAAATATAAGTAAGACTTCAACTCCAAGTGGGATTATATTTGAAGTTACCCCTTAACCTGGGGGGCAAGGGCAGCAATTAAACGTGCCAAGAATCTTTGAAGCACAAATCTGGCTGTAATGACCTGAATTTATCTGAATGAGAAATGAAGTAAAAATTGTCAACACTAAGAAAGCAGCATGTCACTAATTCTACATTACTTTTTTTTAATTAGACTTTTTTGTATTTTAACATAAGAAACTAGCTTAGTTATTTTGTCCTACTGAACTTCCAGAAACAATGCTAAATGAGCAGGTATTAGTGCTCAAACAAATACTGTAACATATTTAGCCTGAAAGACTTTGGATAAGACAATGCAAAAGGGATAAAGAAATACTCATGAATTTCCAATAAAATACTGTGCCAAAGGAAATAAATGCCAACAGGCAGAAGTCAGGTAACTCATAGATATCTTAACTGTATAGAGTTTGGCAGAGGTAAAGAGTTCTTCATTTATCTTGCTGCATTTTCTCCTATTACATATAAATATTTACCTTTATAGTTAAATTATAGGTTTTATGTAAGACACTTACTTGGCCGGTCCTGAACTTTCTTGATCAAAGCAATACTGCTTAGCTCCACAAAAACAGATTCTGACCTCTCAGGATCATCATCATCCAAAATAGGCAAGGATATTGTGGCCTCACTTTCATTAGTTGCGAAGATCACGTAACCTGTAATGGGTATATAGTCTTTTCCCTCTATTGCTCTGACAACATCAGGTGGAAGAAAGGGCAACTTTTCCTCATCACCAATAGTTCTGTATTTCACCATTACTGTACCAAGGAGACCACCACATCTTTTAACAGTCAGAGAGACATTTTTTGTTTCTTCCTCAACTTTTATTGGTCTGTTTCGCTCAGAAAAGATGAAGACTCCATATGGATCATCATTCGCTAAAATAGTTAATGTTGCATTAGTATGATATCCAAGACGACCACGGGAGACATTGATGATCAAAACTGAAAACATCTTATCCAATTCGGGAACATCATCAGGAGAAACCTGTATTGTAATATTTGCTCTCACTTGGCCAACATCAAATGTTACATTCCCATCTGCAGAGATCAGGTCGTTGGTAAAATCGCAGATAATGATCCAATGCAATGTCACCTGAGATAAGGCCCCGTGAGTTCTCACAACCTAAGCAAAACACATAAAGACGTGCATATTTTTGTTCTATGAGAAAGAAGAACATAGAAGTGTGAAATGCAATTAAGCAAATACAAAAACATGATGTTAAAAATATGTCGGTGTTTCAAAAAAATGTCATTTTTATTATCTTAGCTCTGCTGAACTTGTATTATCAACACTTATTTTAAGACAGTAGTCCCTTGATTCTAAACAAGTAGAAGATTTTAGTTTTTGGACATTATTATTATTCTAAGTTCAAACTGAATAGTATACAGTAGCAAACACTGAATGACTGGAAAAACAAATGTTCTTGACAAAGTTGTTATAAACCCCACAGACTAATGACAAAAGCATCACAGAACACCAGTAAAAACAGACAGAAGAGTACAATGCAGCAATATGATACTCAAAGCTTTCTAACCTGCAGCACAACATTGCTATCTCCATCTTCGGGCTCAGTTCCATTCACCAAGAGGGACTCAGCACTGAACTCAAACACACCATGAGCATCATCAGAAGCCTCAATAGTCACAACGATGTGGGATGCAATTCCCAAGCTAGCTGTTAAATGCAATTTCCAAAAAGGGTTATTTTTATCCAGCATGTTTTCTCACGTGCAATAAAACAGCTAAAGAAATATGCTACAAAAATACAAAAGAGAGTATAACTGAGGTATCCATGTTGTTTGTCTTTGGTTTTTTCTTTTTTTAAATGCACAGTAACTCTCTGTATGGAAAAGGAAACTGACTTTCAGTAAGGCAGTCCTGTCAGTCCTTCTGTGGAACAACGTAACAAAAAAATATTATTTTAAAGGAGGAACCAAAATAAAATTACAGGTTTAATGAATGAAAATGGAGCAGCATTTAGGACAGTGAGGAGTTATATGGTAAACCACAGTCTAAGCAGAAAGATGAGATGAATGCAGATCTCATCCTAACATAAGTTGGAATGAAAGACAAAAAAACCCAAAAAAATCCAAAAAACCACCATCAATTCAAGTAAATCCTACTTCTAAAGAGACTGTCTTGGGCGACATAACTTGCTGCTCAGAGAGAAAAAGAGCCTGGCACTTAAAAAACCATTTGTGGAAACAAGTAAAAGAGAAACAGAATATCAAAGAAAACAAAAACAAAAACAAACAAACAAACAAAATTACTCTACTGGCATAATGGGTGGTCATATATCATTTTTACATCTGTAGGTTTTAATTTGAAGTCCTATATGCATAGGGTTTTCCCACATATTCTATGTTATTTCTTCACTTGGTATTTTTTTTTCAATATTAAGTTATTATTGTTTTCTGCATGTCATAACATAAATAGAAATTTGAAGAAATGAAAGAGGGAAAATGAAAAACAATCAAACTATTTCATTAAAAATCTAACACAG
>VXBT01013174.1:37636-48486 GCA_013400235.1 Oriolus oriolus
CTCCCCAGCGCTCCTCCTGGGCCCCGGCAGAGAGGAGATTGGGAGCCGCCGCGCTGGGGGCGGGCTCGGGTCCGGTTTAATCTCCGGCTCCGCCGGGATTACGGTCGCAGGATAGTGTCTAATCCGCGGCACCGGCCACCGGGGGCTGCTTGCCCCAGCCCGCAGCAGAGGCACCGTGGAAAGGGGGCAGGTAGGTCTCTCCGGTCTCCCCTGCTGCTCGCACCCCCAGGCTCGCTGCCTTGTTCTCCGTGAAGCTCCGTGGTTGGAGGCTGCCGGGCGCTCGGACGCCTCACCTCCCTTGATTTTCTTCACCGCATCCAGCCCTTCCCGACCCATCTCCTTTCGCCGGCCCCGCTTTCCTCCCACAGCCCGGCTCTCTCTCCTCCTCCGTTTCCTCCAACTGCTCCCCGCGCCGGGCAGCACCGGGAAGACTCCGGGGCCCGGCAGCTCTAGCAGGTGGCAGCGCCCCGGGGCTGTTTGCTTTGCTGTACTCCTGCCACTTCCCTCCCTAGCGGCTGGCACCTTCCCACGGGTGGGTGACAGATCCCGCGAGTGCAGGGGGAGGCAGAGCCCCGCCGCGCCGCCTGCGTGCCCCAGCGCCCTGACACTGCCCCTGCCCGGACCGCGGTGCTGGGGGCTTCAGCGGGCATCATTCCGCTGATACTCGTGGTGACACCGACCCCCAAACTCCCTGTACTTTCCCTTTATTCTGCTTTAATTTTTAATCGCCAGTGGGAATGACATATGTTTCTGAAGCCTGGAAGCGGCTGTGGCCGGGATCGGGTGTCAGGGTGTCGGGGTGCCGGAGCAGGGGGCACGGGCAGGGAGAGTGGAAGAGTGATGCCGGCTGTCATGGGCACTCTGGCGCTGGCTGGGACCTGCATGCGGTGATTCCGTCGGCTGTGGTATTTATAGAGCCTGGCTGCCCGGGACGGCAGCGTGGAAAGCCAGGCAGCACATTGCGTTCCTGTCGGCCACGCGTGTCCCATGCCAGCCGAGGGCACGGTGGCCCTCTCCGCCGTGTCAGCTGCGAACGTCCCAAGAGAGAAATCTTCCCCAAGGGAAACTGAACCACGGCAGGTGCTTGCTGGACTTGGGGTCCCCAAGCTGGGCTGGCTCTGCGGTGGCACGGGTGAGACAGGGGACCTGGCAAGTCCCCAGCAGGTGGGATGGCAGGGAAGCAGAGCCCTGGCTGGCTGCGGAGGGCATGGCTGTGTTGAGCCGACGTGCAGGAGACAGGGAATTTTCCACTGGTGTTTGGACCAGGCCCAAGCTGTTAGGTGTTAGACCTGCCCGGTCCCTGTGGCTTCATGGGGGTACCCCAGAGAAAGCCGTCGGTGCCTCACGACACCGCCCCGTGTCCCAGAACAGAGTGCTGGTGTGCCTTGGCTCTGGTGGCCAGGGATGCTGAGGGGCAGCGGGACACCCCGTCCCACCCGGGGGTGGCATGGGGGTGCTGGCACTGCGGGGGACCCTGGCTGGGGCGCAAAGGGCCCCACAGCACCCGGCCGTGCTGCAGCTGTAATCACACGCCGGGGCCGCGGCCACGGCAAACAAACAAGCACGGCAGAGCCTATTTTCCTTGGCGCATGGGGATGAGGGAAGGAGCGGGATCCCACGGGCTCCTTTGGAAGTGCAACCCTTGAGAAAACAGAGGCGGGTCGGGGACGGGACGGACCCCCCGCGCCCCCGGCTCTCCTCTCCGCGTGGGTCTCAGCCGCTGCGTGCCTCCCCAGGTGCTGACGCAGGTCTGGGACTGGCTGGGTCCCCCATGCCAGCGGGGCACAGCCAGCGCGGCCCCGCTGTCCCCATGGCGCAAATGTCCGGCTGGTGCAGTGGTGAGAGTGGCACGGCGGTGGTGCCATGGGGCTTGGGCAAATCATGGCTCCTGATTGGTACAGGGGGCTGTGCTGCGGGTGCAGGAGGCACACGGGGCTGTGGCTGAGGCCAGTCCCTCCTCCTGGTATCCTCAGCACCGCCAGCAGCAAATGGCAGCTTGGAGATTTTGCTATTGACCCCTCTGTGTCATCCCACTAAGGCCAGTTGTGTTTGGGGGAGTGTGAACTCCTGGAAAGCATCTTGCTTCAAGGCAAAACACAACTCCAGGGCTGTGGTAGAATACCTGACCTGTTCTTTCCCGGGCACTCCTTGCCCATCAGGCTCTGCAGTGCCACTATCCATGCCTCCATCTTCCCTGGGTGGCCCTGTGTTCCTGGAGGGCAGTGTTTGAAGCTTAAAGCAAAACCCATCATACAGCCTAGCGCTGCCTGAGATGCTTTGGGCTCAAGCTGGTGTCTCAACCAGCCTCCCCAAGAACCACACTGGGTGCCACCGGCCTCGTGCTGTGCCCACCCTGTCCCCATCCCCATGTTGCCAGCTGCCTCTGCCGCCTCTGTACCACACAGACTCAAGCTGGCAGGTGACAGCAACAGCCTGGTCTGTCCCAGTGCTGGACATGACCCCCCTCACCCAGCCTCAGCTTCCCCACTGCTCTTCCCGGCTTGCCTTGGTCCTGGTGCTTGGATGTTGGAGGATGTGGCAGGATGGTGATGGCCGCTACCTGCAACGTGGCAGCGTGGCACACATCCTGGGCTCTGTGCCTGGCAGGTGGTGCCGTGGCCGAGCTGCACCATGGCTCTGGCACTGGAAAACCCTCTCCATGGCCCCACCATAGTGTTTGGCTCCGTCACCCCCTTCCCTAAACTGCCTTTCCCCTCGCTGGTGTGTCCCAGACCCTGGCACGTCCATTGCTGCAGGACAGTGGCCACGGGCCAGCTCAGCCGCTGGCACGTTCTGCATGCAGGCACATTCCCAGGCTCAGGCAGAGCTGTCCCCCCGGACACGGGTGCCACTTGTGCTCTCCGAGGTAAGACCCTGGATGGACACTGCTGCCCACACGGTGCAGCAGAGATGGCCAGCAGTGCCCAGGCAGGTGTTGGTGCTGCCAGAGCCCTGCTAGCCAGGACAGCAGCTTCCAGAGCCACTTGTCCCTACTTGCCACTGCCAGTCCTGCCCTGGCTGGAGCACCAGGGGAATTGCCTGACCCAAGGATGAGCCATGGTGTGGTATTCGGGGTTGAAAGGGGTGAGGCGAGCCCAGGAGCAGTGCTTACTCTACCCAGCTTGTGCTGGGAGCATGAGTGGGGCTGGCTGGCGTGACCATCTGGTGGGGCTGTCATCTCCTGAGGATCTCTGGTGGAGCTATATCAGGAGAATCTCCAGCAGATCTCTTTGGGGAAGGTCTACAGCAGGGCTACCCTGAGGGTTCTCCAGCCAGGCACCAGGCAGGTTGCCTCCAGCTGTCCTTTCCCACAGCTGCTGGAGTTCCCATGCCCATGGGGGTGCCCCCCAGAGCCTTTTCTGCAAAGGTGAGGTGCCTGGCCATCCCCTGAATGGTTGGATTTGCCCCTTTAGGTGCCCACTTCCTCTGGGGGAGGTGGCACCCTGACACTGCCTTTACTTAGCTGGGAGGTGGGGGGTGGAACACCATGGGTTAAAACCAGGTTTGGGGTGCTAATTTTAGGAAGGCAGGTTGGGGGGAAAGCTATGGCTGTGTGTGCTCCAGGGAAAGGGCAGACCCCACTCCCAGGGCAGCCATGGGGGGCGGTTCTCTGTGGAGGGCAAGCAGAGGAGGGAGCTTCTGCTGTGTGCTCTGCTGGGGTCAATTTCCCTGGGCAGGGGTTGCCCAGGGGCTGTTGCCCAGCTGTGCCCACACACCCCTGTGCCCAGAGCAGTGCCAGGGGCTGACCAGGGACCCCAGGCTGGGGTCACCCTGGGCCCAGCAGCAGTGTTGGGGGTAACCCCAGAGCTGGGGCCGATGGCAGTGGGGGGACACGACTGGCACCCTGCCCGCTTGCCCAAGCTGCCCGTCTCTCTGGCAGGGCTGGCTCATCAGCACAGCCTCGGGGAATATGAGACCGGTGTGCCCAACTCTGCTGAAACCTGAAGAGCCACGTGGGCAGGCGGGCACGGGCGGGGGGGCTGCGTCCCCCTGGCACACACCGGCAGCAGCGGGATACCTGGCTGCCAGCACGCAGGCCGGCAGCTGCGGCAGGCTTGGCGCTAAAGCCGGATTACCACCCGGAATAGTCCCGCGGCCCCAGCTGGGCCGGATTATCGAGGATTCATCTGCAAGGGAGAGGAGATGGGGAGGGAGTCTCTGCCCTCTGGGGGTCCCCAGCCTGGGGGAGCTCTCACCTGCTGCCAGGGAGACCCCATGCCTTTGCTCCCCACAGGTGGGAGCAGTGGGTGCTCACAGATGGGTGGGTGCTCACAGATGGGTGTTGTGGGGGCACGGTGGGTCACGGCCCCCTGGGCTGGCATTGCCTGGCACAGGCACGGCTGGCAGGCACTGGTGGCTGTCCCCACGTGTGCTGTGCTCCCACCGGCACCGCGTGCGCTGGTGGGGACTGTGCCGGGCCGGGGCTTGACCCAGGGAACTGGCAGGAGCCAGGCTGGCCCAGGGTGGTACACATCCCCCTGGCCACGTTGCCAAGTGCAGTGGACGTCCCATCCAACATATCTGCTGGCACTGCCGACAGAGCTCCCCTGCCCAGCCCCCTGCTCCCGCCTGCGCCGCGCTCCCGGCTGGGATTTTCCACCTTTTAAATAAAGTCTGTGTGGAAGTGAGATGTGAGGCAGAGAGAGGGATTCAGTCCCTTCCAGGACTGGAACCCTCACCACGGTGCCCTGGTCCCCGAGGAAGGCTGGCAGGGGGCCGGGGTGAGCCCAGGACTGCCCGTCTGGCAGGGCAGGGCAGGGATCCGGGAGCCCTGCAGCCCCACACATGTGTCCCCATCCCAGCGAGGGCGGGCAGGCGTCTGTGCTGGCCGGGACGCAGTGTGCGAGACCAAACGTGGCCTCCCCTGAAGCGCAGACGTGGCCGGCGGGACGGGACGTGCCGTCCCACGCATCCGGCTCCGTGTTCCATCTGCACGGCTGTGGGACACCACCAGGGCCCGGCGCAGGCCGCCTGGCCACACCGGAGTGTTGGTGGGGTGTCACCGAGCACTGGGATGGCCGGAGCAGCCTGGGAGAGGTCGGAGGTCTGGCTGCAGCAGGGCTGTCGCTGTCCTTGTGTCCCAGAGCCCGGCGGGCAGCAGAGAGGCGCGTGCTGGGAAATCAATGCGGCTTGCTCAGCACCCCCAGGAACGTGGCCCTGGGAGCCACAGCGGGGGGGTTCTGTGCCCACGCACGTGGCCAGGCCCACACTGTCAGGCTGGGCCAGCGGGCACTGAGGTTGGTGGTCAGACAACACCAGGCAGCCCATGGGCTACCCAACGTGGCAGTGAAGATGGCAGCATCCCATCTGCGTGGTGGCACCCTGAGGGAAGGGAGCCCTGAGGAGACGCTCTTTGCCCAGAGCAGAGGGTTCCCAGCTAAGGTGGGCACACAGTGAGACGGTGAACCTACCAACCCCAGCCTGGAGGGGAACCAAGCCACCCATCCAGGGCCACCCGTCACTCTGTATTTGTTGTTCTGCCTTATCGCAAGGCAAACAGCAGCGGGCAGGGCTCGCACTGCCGACCGACGTGTCTCTTTCTCCCTCCTCTTTCATCTCCCCCCTTGCCCTGGCCGCTGCCACCAGCAGACCCTGGCCGAGGGGCAAAGGCCAGGGCCAGCTGGGGAAGTGGCAGTGAGTGGTGCTGGGCCTGTGCCAGGGCTGTGCCAAGGCTGTGCCAGGGCTGCCCGGCGGGAGGAAGCGTCTGGGTGGCAGCACGAAGCCCGGTGCATGCTGAATGAGTTCGGCCGTGCCGCTTGCTATTCCGAGAGACGCTTGGGGGAAGAAGTTGGTATTTCCTGAGCTGCCCAGAGAGGTGTAATTATAACCTGGGAGAAGAAAGGGGCTGCAGATGAGAGTGCCCAGCCTTCCTGGCGCCCGTGGGGGAGCGGGCAGGGGAGTGGGCAGCTCCTGCCTGCCACCAGTGGGATGCGGTGAAGCCCTGCCCGCAGGCAGTCCAGTGGCAGCCGGGGCAGGGGGGGCTCAGGGAGGTGCAGAGACATCCCGGATCTGGTGCCCCCCCTCAGTCTCATGCCGGGCGAGTGGTGGGTTCAGCGATGCCTGCCCGTGGTGGTGGGAAGGCGCAGAGTTAATGGTGGCTTTTGGACGTGCTGGCAGCCTTGTTCATGCCTGGACCCATCCCAAGCGGAGGCCTAGTGGAGGGGATAAATCATCACCCAGAGCCCGCCCTGCGCTTCACTCTCATCCCCCGCATGGCTGAGCCTTCTCATTCTGGTCCCTGCTGGCCTCTGTCCTGCCTCAGTTTCCCCACCCGGCTGGGTGCTGCAGGCAGGGTGGCCCAAATATGTGCCCACCACCCTGGGTCAGCCTTAGGGACTCAGCCCCCCTGACAGTGCCAGCAGCCAGTGTGTGGCCTGGGATGACCCTGCCAGGTCGTCTTTGTGGCCTGGATGGGCAGGGACAAGCAGGGCAGCAGCTCAGGAGACCGGAGGTGCTGGCACCCACACCCTGCCGTGTCATCCTTCCCTTGCGTGCCAGGCAGACTGCTGGACCCGACCGTGCTGTGGGAAGGCTCCTCTGATCTCTGGGGACACCAATCCCCTGGGAGCATAAAGATGGGCATGTCCCCTGCTCACCCCACGGCGACCCCAGGCACCGGGGCGGTGGGGCATCCTCCCGGGATCGTGGACCGCACTGCATCCCAGCCAGCCCTAACCTCCAGCCGGGAGACTCCGGCCCTCGGCTGGACGTAGCCCCAGTGTGGAGCCCCCTGGCCAGCCTGACAGGACCCCAGCCCCCCGGGGCAGGGGGGGGTGGCGGGACCCTGCCCCGGCTGCCAGCCTGCCCCAGAAAGCCACCCTGTGCCGTTTCCCAGCGGGGCGGGGAGGGCCGGGGCTCGCACAGAGGCGGCTTTGTGCGGCGTGCCAAGGCGTCCCGCGCTCGGCAGCCCGGCCGCCTTCCCCTGCCAAGGAGCTGTCTCCCGGCCCCGCGCTCTTTCCTGCTTCGTTTGTCCAGCCCTGACGTGCCCCCGAGCCCCCCGCCTTGGCACCCCGGCAGCGGCGGGACGTGGGTGAGCCCTTCGCGCCGGGCAGCACCACGGGCTTTACGTAACGGTGGCCGGGGGGTCCCTGAGCTCCCCACCCCGTCCTCAGCCGCCCTCCCAAACACCCCCACTCGCCTGCTGGCACCCGTCTCCTGGAGGGGAAACTGAGTCACGGAGCCGAGAGCTGCGGGCAGGGGAGGGGAGGTGGGCAGGCGGCGTGGACGGGGACTCTGGGGCTGGGCAGTGCTGCGCTGTGAGCAAGGGAAGGGGGTGGGCTGTGGGATGTCTGGCTGGGCGAGGGGACCATGCCACGTTAGGACTCTGGTGAGGTATTGGAGCTGGGGCTGAGTTCCATGGGACGTTGCGTGCTGAGCGGGCAGAAGGGAGAAGCACAGCCACGGTGATGCCTGGCTTGGTGACCCTCTCATCCCCGGGTGCCTGTCCCTGCAGTGCCACCAGCGCTGGTGCTGAGCCCAACTCCAGCGTCCCTGGTGGAGGCAGGACTTGTGAGACTCCAGGCCAGCCCCTCCGGTGCTCCTGCCCAAAGCTGGACCTCTGTTGCCTCCCTCTTGCAGAGCCTGAGTAGAGCCCATAGCAAGCCCAGCTGTCTCCCGACCATGGATACAACGGACGTGCCCCTCCAGGCTGAGATGGTGGAGCTGGTGCCCAATGGGAAGCACACGGCTGCACTCACCGCCTCCACTGTCCCCTCGCTGGCGGGTGACAGGTAGGGGCCCCAGGGACTTAGAGGGTCCTCCGAGCTGCTCCCTGCCCTTGCGATACCAGCCAGTGCTGATGGCCCCTGTCTCTGCTTTGGCTTCACTCCCCTCCCTCCACGGACAGGTTTGAGGAGAACCAGGCCGGAGTGGCAGAGATGGAGGAGTTCCTGCCCCACGGTGCCGAGAAGAAGCAGACACACTTCACTGATGTGAGTAGCACCATGGGCACAGTGGTGGGGGTGGGATGGGGCAAGCTCCCAGTGTGACTGGTGCATCCCCTCCCCGTTGTGTCCTGTGAACAGTTTGAAGGGAAGACGTCTTTTGGGATGTCCGTCTTCAATCTGAGCAATGCCATCATGGGCAGCGGCATCCTGGGGCTGGCCTATGCCATGGCCAACACCGGCATCATCCTCTTCTTGTGAGTGCCATGGGGACATGGGGGGGGTCCGGGTGTGGAGGGCTCTTCCAAGGGGATCGGTGGGTGCAGGCAAGAAAGAAGTCTCTGACTTGGGGGGATGCAGGGACCAGTGTCCTGATGGCTGAGCAATGCCCATCTCTGGCATAAGTCTGCCTGCTCTCCTGAGTGCTGTGCCCCACTGAGGGGGAGGAGGAGGGTGGTGAAGGTTTGTCTTCCTTACGACAAAGTCAGATTTCCAAAAGTGGCTTGAAGGACATGAGTGATGGCTGCTCTTGGGCATGGAGACATGGACAGAGTGCCCACACCCTGCAGCCCATCTGCCCCATGAACACCCAGCTGGTGTTGAGGCAAGGGGCTGGGGTCCTGCCAGGACAGCTGCCCACAGGCAGAACATATCTGCATGGGGTTTGCCCCACAGCCATGTCTGAGCCCTGTGCTGTGACCCGCTGGTAACTGTGCTCTCCTCCTGCAGCATCCTCCTCACAGCGGTGGCCGTGCTCTCCAGCTACTCCATCCACCTGCTGCTCAAGTCCTCGGGCATTGTGGGTGAGTGCCAAACCCTCAGCAGGGCCAGGGGGTCCCATCCTGACTCTCACCCACCGCCGCTCCCCGTCCCACAGGCATTCGCGCCTACGAGCAGCTGGGCTACCGAGCCTTTGGCACGCCGGGGAAGCTGGCTGCAGCCATCGCCATCACGCTGCAGAACATCGGAGGTGAGGGTGGCGCTGGGGGGACCCATCGGGGCTGGGGACAGGGGATGGGACCAGAGAACACCATTGCAGCACGACCTCGTTCTGCCCCACAGCCATGTCCAGCTACCTGTACATCGTCAAATCTGAAGTGCCTCTGGTCATCCAGACCTTCCTGAACCTGGAGGAGAAGACCACGTGAGTGCCTCCTGCCCACGCTGCCTGCGTGCCTTCCCCGGGCAGGCGCCGGGGCTCTGGTTCCAGCTGTGCAGCCCATGGCAGGGATTTACTATCATTAAGCCACTACTATTTTTGATAACTGTCAGTGCTGAATAAGCCCCTGGGTGAGATTAAACCGAGCTGAACTTCCAATCCCTGCTCCTCACATCCCCTTGGGATCAGGCTTTCCTCCTTGAGCAGAACCTGGGGCTGAGGGGTGGGGGACTGGTTGAGTATAGGTCCCCCCACCCCATGCCCATACCCCACTAGCAGCTCTAGTCCTTGGGGGTGCACCACGGTGGGGGTAGGCAGAATCCAAGCTCAAGGGTCCCCAGGGATGCTGGCCTCAGGGGTCCCCAGGGATGCCATCTCAGGGGTCCCCAGGGATGCGAGCAGAGCAGGAATGCCAGCTTCAGGGGACATCCATGCCCCAGGATTTGCCAGCCTAAGGGGCCCTAGGAATGGCAGCCAGACTCCCCAGTGGCTGCCTCTGCCCCCTGTGCCCCAGCAGAGCGAGGTGGTCAGCAGGCCCTCTGCTTCCAGGGACTGGTACGTGAATGGGAACTACCTGGTGATCCTGGTTTCTGTCACCATCATCCTGCCCCTGGCCCTCATGAAGCAGCTGGGTAAGTGAGGGAGGTGCCACCCACGGCACTGCGGCCTGGCACCCTGGGTCTCCTGTGGGGTGATGGTGCCAGCCTGGATGTGCTGGGCAAGGACGGGACACTTAGCCCAGTGCGAGGGTCCCGCCCACACCCACAGGCCACTCTCCTCCCTCCCCAGGCTACCTTGGCTACGCCAGCGGCTTCTCCCTCAGCTGTATGGTCTTCTTCCTCATCTCGGTGAGCACTCACTGGCACGTGCCGGCGCCTTGGGGTGCCGTGCATCCCTCCTGCCGGGGTGTGAGGCTGGGCTGGTTGCTGTGGGGACAGCGGAGGCAGCAGGGACAGCGGGCGCTCGGGGCTGCAGACGCCGTGGCAGGGCTGTCAAGCTGCTGGGTTATTTTTGGCTGAAGGAACCGAATGTTGTGGAAAGGGAGAGAGGGGGAAGGTGCCGGGGGGGGCAACTGCACATGTGGCCCCTCCACGTGCTGCTGCCTCGCCCTGTCCTGCTGCCCACCCCTACAGGGACAGATCGTGGGGGCAGCATCGCCACAGGGCAGCACTGACAAAGGGTGTCCCACAGAGGGGTCCCAGCAGGGTGACTCTCCTGCTGGGCAGGGTGCTGGTTTGGGCAGTGTGTGCTGGGAGTTGGGGGCACCAAGAGCCGACTGTCCCCATGTACCCCCTACCCCAGGTCATCTACAAGAAGTTCCAGATCCCCTGCCCGCTTCTGGAGCAGGGGGGGAACCTCACGGGCATCCTCAACGTCACCGCTGTCAGCACTAGTGACTACCAGAATGGCTACACAGTCCTCCAGACCCCTGAGCAGGACACCTGCACACCTAGCTATTTCACCCTGAACTCACAGGTAAGGACCTGGGATGCACCCTTGAGGCTCTGGGTGAGCCCCCAGCCCGTGCACCCCACGCAGACGGGTGGTCCTGGTGCTGGCAGCAGCTGCCACTTGGTCCCCAGCAGTCAGTCACCCTCCTCTCACACAGACAGCGTACACCATCCCCATCATGGCCTTCGCCTTCGTCTGCCACCCCGAGGTCCTGCCCATCTACACTGAGCTGAAGGAGTGAGTCCTGGGAGGGGGCACCCACGGGGAGGGGTGGGCTTCATCTGGCGCCCACCCAAAGGCAGTGCCATCCGTGTGTGGGACCTGCGCCGGGGCATCGTGGGGAGGTGGGTGATACA
>VXBT01013174.1:54231-74737 GCA_013400235.1 Oriolus oriolus
CCCCCCAGGAGTCGGGTGTTGACCCCGTCGCAGGTCCCAGGCATCCCCCCAGGAGTGGGGTGTTGATCCAGTCCGAGATCCCAGGGATTCCCTCCAGGAGCGAGCTACTGATCCCATCCCAGCTCCCACGGATTCCCCCCCAGGAATGGGATGTTGACCCCATCCCAGCTCCCAATGTCTCTGCCCCACCAGGACTGGGGTATTGACCCCATCCTGGCTCCCAAGGATCCCCCCCAGGAGTGGGGTGTTGGCCCCATCCTGGCTCCCAGGGTTTCCCCCCAGGACTGGGGTATTGACCCCATCCTGGCTCCCAAGGATCACCCCCCAGGAGTGGGGTGTTGGCCCCATCCTGGCTCCCAGGGTTTCCCCCCAGGAGTGGAGCGCTATACCCACAGCAGACCCTGGGGATCCCCTCCACAGTGGGATTCTTTCCCCACCCCTCTGCGAGCAGGATGCCAGCCCCATTCCAGGCTTTGGGGATCACCCCCAGGAGTGGGGTGCTGGCCCTACAGCAAGCCTTGGGTGCCCCTCAGGAGCGGGTGCCACCCCATCCTGGGCTGTGGGGTTCCCCCCAGAAGCAGCTGCCACCCCACTGTGGTACTGTCCCTGCAGCCGGTCAGTGCCCAGCCTGGGCATATCCCTTTGGGACACAGGTGCGTTCATCCCCACCCTCCTGTTGGATGGCCCCCCCCAGCAAAGGTCCTGCAAGCTCGGGCACCCTGTCCCACCAGCCCAGGATCCCTGGGCTCCTCCGTGGGCTCCTCTCACTCTGGCCTCCGGCTGTGGTGGAGGTAGTGGGGCTGACATTTAGGCACCCACTGCCCCGTGCCTTCCCCGCTGGAGCGCTGGGACAGGCCCGAGCTTCTCCATCACCCTCCCCTCTCCGTGGGGGTCTGGGGAGCTTGGGCCTCTGCCTGCCGTGGGCAGGGCCCCCCACAGCCCACGGGCTCTCTGCCCCACGGACACTCGATTTCGGTACCGATAACGGGCCGCTTGCGCTCTTCAAAGCGCCCTGGTGATGCTCCCATGGGCGTTCACAGCCCTGCCCTGTGCCTGCGGGCAAGGCAGCCACTTCGTTATTTTAATTTATTATTTCTCTTAATGACTCCCAGTTGGGCTTTTTGTTCCCTTTACGAAATTCCCAGGGAGAGCCTCGCTCCAGGTGCGAGGCGGGAGCGTGCGAGGCTCCCAGGCGCCGTGGGGCAGCGGGATGGGCAGAGGGATCCCCGACAGAAAATGTCTTTGGGCTCATCTGCTGTCTGCAGAGGAAGCTGCCAGCAGCAGGAAGTCACGCTGAAATCCGGCAGGCCTTTATTTGCTCAACCCCTGCCTGCCTTGAGAAATACGTAATTAACGCCTCAAAACGCTCCTTTATCAGAGTGCGTCGCTTTTTAAATTTTATTTTATCTTGATTTTCTTTGCCTTGGCGTGAGCAGTGCTGGCAGCAAAACCCATCCTGGGGATGTTGGGAGGGGGTCTGTGCCATCTGGGGAGCTCGATGGTTGGGCACGCTCGCTGCCCCGCTTTTTTCTGTGGAGGGGAGAGCGAGGGGAGTGAAACCCCGTGGGATTTGTGGGATGGTGGAGAAACACGTGGTAGCTCTTTGCCGTGAGCTGCTCCCGTGCTGGCCTTGCTGCCGGCTCTGCTCCTCTCAGACCACTGCCTGCTGGAAGGTAATGGGGATGTAGCTGGCCGAGGGGGTTTGGCAGCTCCAGCCTTGGGAGGCTCCTGGGACCATCCAGGACCGTGCAGGCAGCATCACCCTGGTGCTGTCAGCTCTGGGGGGCCCATCCGGTTGGTGCTGAGCATCACCGAGGAGCAGCTGGGGGCTTGCTGGGGGACGAGGATCATGGTGTAGGCTGGCTGGCTGAGATCCCTTCCCGGGTCTTGTCCTGTCCTGAAGTGGAGGCAGGAGGAGGAAGAGGACGTCCGCACTCCCTTCTGCTGGGGCCGGTGTTTACGAGCGGCATTTCTGATCTCAGCTGCTTTCTAAAGCCAAAAATAGAGCAAAATGGCTCTTTTTGTGCATTTAAAAAAAATTCTTTTTTCTTCCCCGTGCAGCTGTTCAGGTGTCAATAGCACCAGAGCTCTGGGTCAGCGCTGCCCATTTCCGAGCCGAGCCATGGCCGGAAAATCCTCCCAAGCCAGCAGGGAGCGGCTGGGCAGGTGGGGCCAGCACTGCCCCCCTGGGGGCTGCTGCTTGTGACATGTCCTCTCTGTGAGGTGGGACCACAGTGCTGGGGGGATGCTCCCACCTCCCCGCTGCTCACCCTTCCTATGGCTTATTTTTTTTACCCATGGTCATGGGAAGCTTTGAGGAGACCTGAGGCCTCCACATGCGTTTTGGTGAGCACCACAGCTCCTTGTCACTCTCAGCAAGGCAGAGCTCCAGGGTCCTCCATGAGGGCTGCAGCTCTCCTACCCCCTCCAGAAAAAGGGAGGGAAAAGCTAAAGAGAAAAATGGCTTCACCCTTTGTGCTGCATCAACCTGCGGCGTGAAGAGGAGATGCTTTTTCCAAGCATGGCATGATATTTTGCTGGCAACTTGTGGTGTCCCGCAGCCGAGCTTTGGAGCGGGGGCACCACAGCCAGGCAGGGCACGGTGTGAGTGGAAGGTGCCGGTCTCGGTGTGTGGTAATGGCATAGGGAGTGTAGGAGTGCAGAGGGCTTGGGGCTGACTGCTGCAGCTGCCTCGTATCTGTGCTGTGCTCTGCATGTGGCCGTGAGCCGCCTCCTGCCTTTCGTGTGCCACGGTGGGTGAGCAGCAGAGGGATGGACAGGGATGGACACGCTGTCAGTGCAGTGGGGGCAGGCAGGACCCCCCAGTGACACACAGCTCTGCAGGTGTGGGCACAGCACCGCTCCTGCTGTGGCATCTGTGGGTGCCTGCAGGTTTTCCTCTGCTGTTTGCCAGCTCTGGCAAACTGAGTGTGAGCTAGATAGTTTGAAGCTCCAATCTCTGATGGGGAGAAGACTCAGATGAAGCAATATCCCCCAGGCAACGCAATTCTCCCCAAACAATGTTCTCCTCCCTGCCACTGGAAACCAGCAGTCTCCCACGGTTTTGGTGCTGGGAGATGCCAGGAGCCACCGCCGACAAAGCACCTGGAGCATCTGCCCCATAGTTCCAACAGCTCCCTGTGCCACTGTCGGCTCCTCACCATCGCCAGGGCACAAAGCCCTGCAGTCACTGGCTGTTTCTGGTGCTCAGCAGTGTTCTGGCCAACCCACCTCCTTTCCTGTGGGACCTGGGATGCTCCAGGGGGATGCAGGTTTGGCAGCAGGCAAGCGATCACTGTGCTCAAAGCCCCTTATGCCTTTTTTCCTTATTCCTTATCTTTGGAGGACTAGGAAAGTAAAGGATTTCTCAGTTGTCGGAGGTGGGGAAGGCGCTGGTGGGTTGATTACGTCAGTCCCCAGGGGTTTGCTGTAGGTGCAGACCCTGGGATGAGGACCCTGCCCTCGCTGGGATGGTGGCACCAGGGTACATCACGCAGGAGCTGCCTGTACCAGATCCTGCCTGGGACAGAGAGTGGCCGGGCAGGGCTCGGAAGCAGCTTTTTTTTTCTTTCTTTCTTTTTTTTTTCGGGCTTGCATAAAAATAGAGGAAGGGAGGGACCAGCTGTGACTTTCAGAGGTTGCGTGGCCCCAGCACTGCCCTGGTTCTGTGTGAGCCGCCTGCTTTGCTGTTCTTCGTCCTGTCTTGGGGGTTGTTTCTGTCCCCACTCCTTCCTCAGTCCTGGGTTTTGGAGGGGCCTGGGTCCTCCCTTCAGTGGGGACACTGGGAGCCCCAGTGCTGTTTTTTGCCATGGGCTAGGAGGTGACACAGTGAGGGGGACCAGGGAAGAACTCGGTGCTGTTAGATCCAAAGGGATCTGACATCCAACTCCGTGGAGCTGGTGTATGGGCTTGGGATGGGCTGGGATGGAATGGGTCACTACAATGCCCCCACTGGTGGTGTCCTAGGGGCCGGCAGCTGCCCTCTGCTCCAAGATGAGCACTTAGGTTTCATCCAGGGGAAGCAGCAGGCTTATATGGATATGTTTAACATATATATTTTTATATATGTACATGAGAAATGCATTTTATATTTTAAATTTTGTGTATATATTTATATATATATACACACACACACATACATCTTACTTTTTTGTGTGGAGCAATATATACATTGATTTATATGTATCAAAAAGCACATATATATATATGTATATACATATATATATATATATATATTTTGCTGCACCTATATATATGTAGCTTTATGGAAGGAGGTGTCCCATGGTCTGAGCCTACCCAGGACAGGATCAGAGTGTCCCCAAGAGCTGTTGCTGTAACCAGGGCTGGCCTGGCCTTTCCGCAGCCACCGGGTTTCCTGCTCCAGGCCGGAGCATGGGTTTCCGGGCCGGAGACTGCCTGAATCACCAGAGCTGGGGAAGCTGAGTAATTCTCTATCCCGCTGGTGGAAAACCCAGCCGAGGGGATTGGGGTACCGGCACCATCTCAGCTGTGCCAGGGGATGAGCCCCCATCCTGTCAGGGCGGGATGGACAGGATAACGGCAGCCAGGCCTTGGGGGCACATCCTAGCAGTGGTGGGGGGGAGAGGGAATGCTCTGGCCATGGCAGGGGCAGAAACACAGCAGCAAAGTTTCAGGATTCCTGGAAAAAGCCCAGCACAAGGAAAGTTTTGTCCAGCTTGTGAACACCGGCGGCCCTTGTTGGCACCGGGGGTGCATTTTCCGTGCTCCCCCTGGGAAACCATCCCCAGCCCACCACCTCCCTGTGTGCCCCGAGCATCCTTCCTGCTGCCAATTTATTTCTATTTCATTTATTTTTGTGGGGTTTCTTTTGCATCTCTATCAGCTGCCTTGGACAGGGGGTCTGCACCCCCCAATTTTTTGAGGTCCTGCCTGAGGACGTGGCATTCCACCAGCCAGCGATGCACGGGCTCCTTCTGGGAAGCAGCCAGCCCTTTGCTGGAATGGGTTGGCCCTTGGGAAAAACGCCCTATGTCACTGTGGGGTTTTAAAAAAATGTGATTATTTTTACAGCAATTTTCCATCTATTTTGGGTAGGAAGGAAAATGTCGAGGGGAATCTCTTTTTGTTATTGGTTTTTGAGTCTTTTGGGTAACTCTGCTTTTAACACACCCCTTTATCAGACCCATTTGATGGTGGGGACCCCACAGGTGCCAAGCAGGGTGGGCTCTGCAGGCATCCCTCTGTCCTACCATCCCTCTGTCCTGCAGGGAAAGGGATTGGTGGGTTCGTCCAGAACTAAACCCCATCTGCAAATCCATGCTGAAATAATAGCTGCTGTTTGCCAGGCTGGGAAGGCTTGCTGGGACAGCAGCAGGGGATGGACCTCCGGGTGCTGGGGATGGGGATGGGGATGGCTCTGGACCTGCTGGCGGGTTGAATTCCAGCTTTTCCCCCATAATGAAAGCTTTCCAGCTATGCATTGCTTCCATCTATGCCTGAATATTTGAACGGATGGTGCTGTGCGGAAAAATGGAAAATCCCCTCTCGGTGATGCGGGGTGAGGTGGACCCTGAAACCTGTGGCCAGCTCCTAAAATACAGGGATTACGTATGTGCTGCCCAGAACTATGTGCATATATTGCACTAAATATCTGCTGCCCAGAAAGCATAATAAATCATGGGCTTCAAAATATATATGTTGGCTCAATAAAGTTTTTGCCAGTGGATTAGCAGGGAGTTCTGGAGCCAGGCAGCTGCTTGCTTATTTTAAAGTTTTGAAGATTATTTTTAACAAAAAAAAGGAGGAAATGAGCCCGAGAGAGAGCTCTCCTCCTGTTTTTGCCAGGCGCTGCCCTGGGAACAAGCACTGCCTGCAGAGAGGCAGGGCTGGAGGAAGCGCAGCCGTGGGGTCAGCCCACGGTGGGGGGGGTCTCCATCCCCCCCAGTGCCGGCACAGGGGTCCAGAGCTCCTCTGATACTGCCTCGTCCTGCCTGGGCTGAAGGGTGGAAGCTGGCGGTTGGCATCCAGCCCAGGAATTGTTTTGGGGCTGAATGGGCGGCAGCTGGGGTTTTCCGGGGATTGGAAACCCTTCCCCTCCGCTGCACTCATTGAGGGGGCTGGGAAGGATCCCCCGCGCGGGGACGGGGGCTGTTAATTCAGACCCAAATTCCTGCTCACTGCAAGCGTACAATCTCTTGTGCTGGGCGAGCTCCTGGTGGCAGGCAGAGGTGCTGACTTGGAACATGGCTGCCTTCCTCAGGAAGCAGGGAAGGAGCTGGGAGATGTGGAAGAAATTTGCAAGGAAATAGCCAGCCTCGGTGATGGTCACCCTGTGACTGTCACTCGGCCGGGAGAAGGCAGGAGGCCCCGGCGGGGTTGTTCTCTCCTGGCAGGGAGAAAATGTCAGGCAGGGTCAGACAGAGGAGGAGCCAGGGACGGCTGTCTGGCACCTCACCTCAGGGATGCAGATATGCCGGGTTCTTGCTTGCCACATGCCTCAGTTTCCCTGTCCAGGCACCCACCGAGGAAGGATCGGGTGAATGCCTCTGGCTCTGGCCACCGGACCCAGTGGTACGGGATGGTGCTAGAAACCAGAGGTATTTAATGGAAAAAATGAAGGGCTACGCCGAGTGCTTCCCCCCACTCCCAGCTCCCGGCAGGAGTTGCCAGCACTGACCACGAGTGCTGGCCAGGCTGCGCCGGGTGCCGCGTCAGCATCCTGAGGGTGCCGGGGGAGGATGGGCCAGAGAGCCCCTGCTGTGCTGAACAGCGACCTCTGAGCTGAGCAGAGCCCCTCCCTTGGCACTTAGGGCATGGGAACCGTGGAGCAGGGTGCCCGTGGTGATAAATACAGGGTCTCTATAGCCTCAGTGTGGCCCCAGCATCAGGGCGCTCCGTGCCCTGAGCACTGCCTGCAGTGATGTCCCTGCGGGTGCATACCTGTCACCTAGGTGGTGTTCAGGCTGGGGACATGCGTGGAAGGAGTTTGTTCCCTGCTGCCATGTCTCAGCTGGCACGATGGGCCCTGTTTTTCCCAATTAATTTTAGCATAATCTGATTTTTTTTTTTTCTTAATTTTTTTAACCTCCTCTGTAATGTCTGCCCCCTCTGTGGCCATGCTGGCACAGGCCTCCTTGGGGCCCCCTGTAAAGGCAGCTCCATGGCCAATGGCAGCACTGGGGGGACCCGCAATAAACGGCTGTGAGAGGACACAGGGATGGACTTGGCTTGGGAGATCCTCTGGGATTTGCACCCGGGGCAGAGACCATGCTGGTCCCCAGCCAAAGGGGCCTCATCCTGCTGGGGGTCCTGGGGCAAGACCAGCCAGGCATTCATCCATCTCGTGACACTCCCTGCACGGAGAGGGGACAAGGGACATGCACCGCCCCTTTCAGCTTCCCCTTTTGGCTTCCCCTTTCTTGCAGCCAGGGTGACTTTGCTGCTTCCCTGCCCCAGCCTGTGCAGGGAGGGCTGGGCGGAGCTGCACATCGCCTGCGTGGGGTGACGTCCGTAGCGGGGACAGGGTGGAGGAAGGAGAACCTTCGGCACCCTGGCTGTCTCGCTGAACTCACAGAACCCTGCGTTTGGATGCTGAAAAACAAAACGACCCCAGAAGCCATTGGCTTTCCTTGCTGCTGGCAGCCGCCTCTGCAGCAGGCTGGGGCACAGGACCCGGCAGGCTGGGAAGTGCTTGCTATTTAAGAACCAGCCCGGGGGCGGCTGAGCCCGCTGGGATCGCTCGAGCTGGCTGGTGGAGGTGGCAACTTCTTGCCGAGTTCCCTGCCTGTACCTTGTGGCACAAGCATCCCTGCATCCTGGCCTCTGCTGGCTCCAGCTGTGGATGTGCAGTGGGGCTGGTGCTCCACTGTTCCCCAGCACAGAGGGGATGTGGGATGCGGCAGCTAAGCTCAGGTTCTGCCTTGAAATGGGATGGCAGGTGATGGACAGAGCTCGGCCCCCTTGTCACGGGGAGTCCCCAGGTTCAGCCAAAGCCAGGATTGCCAGTCAGCTGTGGTGTGCTAGGACTGTGGGGAAAATGTTAGTGTGTTGATGCCATTTTCCTGGCCCAGAGCAGGTGTCATTTCTTCCCTTGGGAATTATTGTGAGGGCCCCCCAGCATCTCCTTTTGTTCTGTCTTTCTTGGTTCTGATGTTTCCAGTGCTCATCCAGTCATCTGCTCTGGCCAGGGCTGCTTCTCTGATGGCTGAGGCACCTGCTGCCTTCCCTCCCTTGTCTGGGGGGTGTCCCAGTAGGGTAGGGGTTCCTGGCTTTGGAGAGGACCTCACCCCTTCTCATTTCTCCGCAGGTGCCGGCGAGTCTGGGAAGAGCACCATTGTCAAACAGATGAAGTGAGTGGTCCCTGCACTGTCACTGTGGCTGACACTGCTCAGGCCTCGGCCGCAGGCTCCAAAACCAGTGGCTGACAGGGAAAGCTCCCCATCGGTGTTGCCACAGAGCACGGGTGGGGAGCAGCACCCTGGGGTACCCCACAATGGGCTGACCTTGTCTGTGTCTCTTCCCTGCCCCAGGATCATCCATGAGGATGGCTACTCAGAGGAGGAGTGCCGGCAGTACAAAGCTGTGGTCTACAGCAACACCATCCAGTCCATCATGGCTATCATCAAGGCGATGGGGAACCTGCAGATTGACTTTGGAGACTCCTCCAGAGCGGTGGGTGCCCTCCTGCTCCCGCTGTGCCTGGCAGGGATGGGGGTTCTTGGGGGCTAAAACAGAAGCGCCCAAAACTGGACTAGGATTAAAGGTGGCTCAGCCCGAGCCCTGCTGTTCCCTGGTGGGCTCCCATCAGGTCCTTTAGGGCAGAGGGAGCTTCAGTAAGTCCATGCCAATGCTCAAGCTGTTTTATCCCGGCAGGATGATGCTCGGCAGCTGTTTGCACTCTCCTCCACTGCTGAGGAGCAGGGCGTCATGCCGGAGGACCTGGCCAACGTCATCCGGAGGCTGTGGGCTGACAACGGGGTCCAGGCTTGTTTCAACCGCTCCCGAGAGTACCAGCTGAACGACTCTGCTGCCTAGTGAGTACCTCCTCTTCTGCCCCAGCTCAGCTGAGCCCTGTGAGCCACGGTGCTCTTATCAAGCAGCAGAAAATCCCTCCAGGGGCTGCTGTTCACCAGCACCAGGCTTAAGGGCTGGTGCTGCCACTTCCTGCACGGCGCTGGGGCTGAGCCGGAGCGGAACTGGGAAGGCGGATGTTTCGAAAGCTGTTTCCTTCTCTGGCGGGGTGCTGTGTTCCCTGGGAGCGGGGGGACTGGGGCATCCCCCTCCTGCCACTGCTCTGTCCCCACTGCCCTTCCCCAGGAGATGCTCTCCACTAGCTCCCCACTCATGAGCATAGCCAGGGTCTTGCCCATCCTCATTAGCCTTTATGGGCCATCAAGGCAAGAACAATTCCCAAGGAAAGCCCTGGGGATGCTTAGGTCTGAAGAGGATGAGTAGGATGCTCAAGAGGCTTTTCTTTCTCTTTTTAACTGTTTCTATACAGAAAGATTTGGCATTACACTCTTGCATTACCCAGCAAATTGGTGTTTAGGTAGATTAATTGCTGCATCTGGTTGGGTTTATCCTTGAAGAGATTAATAAATAAGTTAATCTGCCTAATGTACCATTGCTGGAGAGGGCGACACAGCTGAGTCTGCGTTCAGCTTGCACAGTGCCCTCCTACCCTCTCCACCCAGACCCCTCATGGCAAAGCAGTGTGGGAGGAGCTTATGGTGTGCCAGGAACACCCCACCAAGCATGGTCTCGCCTGGGATCCTGCACGCTTGGGACTCGCTGCCATCCCAGGGCAAGTGGTTTCCCCAGCTGTCCCCGCTGCGTGGCACTGTCAGGTCCCTCTTTTGCACTGAGGTCACTGTGAGGAAGAGATTGCAGGAAAGCTCCTGGCAAGCACCAAACCTGAAGAAGCTCCTGTCAGCTCCTTCCTCCAGCACCCACAGCTTTCACTTCCTCCTGGCACACCCGCCTTCCCCAGCCCCTGTCTGCTCAGCCCCATCACTCCCCAGCCAGCGCTGGCATTTCCCTGGCAGCGGGCGCTGGTTTGGGAGCTCAGGACACGCGGCAGGTGCCGGGCAGCTCGCACACACGCTCGGAGCAGGTGCGTCTGCACAGTGTCTGCCAATTGCCTGTCGCTGTCAGTGCCGTTATGGAGCGTTTAGCACATGGCGGGGGGTTGGACAACCATTAATTAGGAGCACCTTCAAGCTGTTGCTGCAGCCTTTTGCCAGCCCTGTGCAGATGCCTGCCCAGTGGCCAGTCCCTTGCCCATCTCACAGAGATGATGATAATGTGCCCATGGTACTGCTGGAACAGGATAGCCTGGGGATGAGGAGCCCTGTCTCCTGCCCGGCACACAGCCCACCTGTGCCCCAGCCCTCTGCAGCACAGCAGCCCCCATCCTCTTCCTCCTCTGCCTCTTGGGGTTCCATAGGTTTGGGGTGCCGGGGTGGTGCTCTCCAGCACCCCGGGGCTTGACGCAATGTCCAAGAGCCTGTGGTGCTGCACAGGGCCCTGCTGTGGCACTTCCTGTTTTTTGTCAGCCAGACGCCGTGTGTGTTTCCGGCTGTTTTTGAGCTGCTCTGCGGCAGTAACGTGCAGGTCCCCCACCCTCACACCCACAGCAGGGTCCTGGGGCACCTCTTGCTCTTGCTCTGGCCCTGCCCTGACACAATGCAGGGTTTCCCAGGAGCTGGCGAGTGGCCGTGCTGCAGTCAGAGCCAAGGATCCCTATGGCCTCGCGGGCTGTAATCTGGCTTTCACCAGATTACAGGGCCGCAAATGCCGTAATTAAGACAAGCCTAATTTGCTTAAAGGAGCCCATTTGTAGTAACCCAATTAAAGCAATGTGAGCTGGAGAAATCAAAACCCGCCTTGATCCCCCGCCGGCAGCCCTCATCAGTCCTGCTGAGTGTTGCACACTGGGGACCTGGCCACCACCTGTGCCGGGACCCTGCGGGCAGCAGGGCAGGCGATGCTCCCCGGCGGGGCTTGGGACGGCTGCAGCCCCCCGCGGCGCTGCTCCCTGTCTCTCCGGCCTCCCGCCTCCTGCTTCCTCCCAGGACGCCGTCCCTTTGTGTTTTTGACTATAAATGGCACGGCGCCATCGATTGTTTCCGCCGGCACTGCGGCTGGTTGCCATAGCGCTGAATATTTTCCTCTTGCCATTTCCCCCCTGTGCAAACGGCCACGGGAACGGGGCGAGCCCCCCAGCCCCGGCTGCATCCTCTGCCTGGCTCCCAGTGCCAGCACACTGCTCCCCAGTCCCTTGGTCCTGTGTGTCCCATGTCACCCTGGCCACTGGTGTCCTGCCCTGCCTGTGTCCGGCACGGACACGGGTGACCCCAGGGTGCACATGGGGCCCCTGCTCTGCATCCCAGCAGCTTGGCACTGCCCACCCGAGTGAACAGTGCTGGGAGAGGGACAGGGGGCCCTGGGCCAGTGTGGGGATGTCCCATGGGGTCTCTGTTGGTCGTGCCTCACGGTCCAGCTCCCACAGCACCTTTGCTCTTTGTCCCCAGCTACCTGAACGACCTGGAGAGGATAGCCCGTGCCGACTACATCCCCACCCAGCAGGATGTGCTGCGCACCAGGGTGAAGACCACGGGCATTGTGGAGACCCACTTCACCTTTAAGGACCTGCACTTCAAGTATGTCTGACCCCTTTCCCTTTTGCCTTCTTAAAAGCAAAAAAAACCCTTCCTCCCCATGCTGGGATGGATTGTGGGTGCACACTGCAAGCACTGAGTTCCCCCCACCTCCTGGTTTGCTCATGGCGGGAACTGCTGCCTCAGAGAGCGGAAACCGCTGAAATAGCTGGAACAGCCTCAAAAACACAGAGCTCAGCCTGGAGGCGGATCCAGGCTCTGGCGAGGAGGGGAGGGGGGAAGGCATCCCTCCTCCCGCTGCTGTGACGCTGCTTCCGCCGCAGGAAGGGCGCTGGGCAGGAGCTGGGGTCTCGGGGTCAGGCACTGGCACCGCTGCCTGCTGGCAGCCCGTGGTTGCTTTCCACTGAAAACCCACGGGAAATAATCAGGGCTCCAGTTTCCAAGGCAGAAAGCTGCCATTGTGCACATCCCAGGGGATTTGGTCCCATGGCAACAGAGCTGATGTCAGAAAGATCTGCTGGGGTCCTCTGAATGCGGGGGGCTCGCAGGGACCCCGATGCCACCCTGGTGGGATGGAGACACTTGGTCACGCATTGCCAGGGCAGCGCTTTGGAGGTGGCAGTGGGGGTGGTCTGGGGGGATGCAGCGTGTCCCGGTGGGGAAGTTTTCCTGCCAGCCAAGCACTTGGCAGTGGGCATGGCAGTGGATGTGGAATGCTGCTGCTGGGCTCTTCTCCATGGAGGCAGGGCATCCTCTGCTGCCCGTGGCGGGAGAGGCACATGGTGCATCAGGATCATCCCTGAGCCCACCTGCTGCCACAATCCTGCTGAGCCCACAGCCACCAGGCTCCCCTTGGTCCAAGGTCTCCGGCAAAGCCCTGCCTGCTCTGGAGCAGGTCTCTGGGGAAAATGACACTGACACCTCTTGGGAAAGGTGGCCTGATCCTGCCCAGGCTGACGTCAGGGATTTGCTTTGGCTAGGAGATGAGCCTGGACACTGTCCTGGCAGCAGCAGCCAGGGCAGATCCTCAGTGCTGGCAAAATCCCTGGGGCAGAGGCACTGTGCTGTGCCCGCAGCAGTGCTGCTCCTGCTCTGGGCAGCTGGGGACACTGAGGCAGGGCATGGGGTGAGGGGCTGGGAGCTGCCAGCCATCCCCGTGTCACCTCCCTGCCACAGGATGTTTGATGTGGGTGGCCAGCGCTCGGAACGGAAGAAATGGATCCACTGCTTCGAGGGGGTGACAGCCATCATTTTCTGCGTGGCCCTGAGTGCCTATGACCTGGTGCTGGCTGAAGATGAGGAGATGGTGAGTCATGGGGATGGAACCAGCGCCATGAGCCGTCCCCTCCTTGGGGGCTGGGGGAGCAGCCCCTCCTCTGGTGGCCACCAGTGGCCTGGCCAGCGTGGCCCAAGCCTTGCAGGGCCGTTGGCATCCCCTGCCCAGGCAGGCACGAGCATGGGAGATGGCAGTTTGGGGAGCAATGGGGTGGGTGCTGCCTGGGGGTCCCTGCCTGGCTCATGCTGCCATCTCCCCTGCCAGAACCGGATGCATGAGAGCATGAAGCTGTTCGACAGCATCTGCAATAACAAGTGGTTCACAGACACGTCCATCATCCTCTTCCTCAACAAGAAGGACCTCTTTGAGGAGAAGATCGTGCACAGCTCCCTCACCATCTGCTTCCCTGAGTACACAGGTACCACTGGGACCCTCAGTGCCCCCTGCCCTCCTGGCAGGGGCAGTGGGCAGTGCCTTGCCCCAGCCAGGGTAGCAGGAGGTGCTGGGGACATAGATGGTGGCTTCCCTGTGCCCGAGGCTGGGGCAGCAGGTGGGGTGTGGTGGTGCTTGGGGTGCCCCAGGAGATGGGAGATGTGGGGGGACACACAACACAAGGGGCAGCTGCCCTGAGGGGGGTTATCTGAGGCTCACTCTGCCTCTGGAGTCTCACTTTGGCAACAGGACAGTGGCTGTGGGGGGCCAAGCCAAGCCCATACCCTTTGGTGGCTGTGGGCAACTGTGGGGCAGCCCAGTGTCTCTCCCTCCCCAGGGGCCAACAAGTACGACGAGGCAGCCAGCTACATCCAGAGCAAGTTCGAGGACCTGAACAAGCGGAAGGACACCAAGGAGATCTACACCCACTTCACCTGTGCCACGGACACCAAGAACGTGCAGTTCGTCTTTGACGCCGTCACCGACGTCATCATCAAAAACAACCTGAAGGACTGTGGGCTCTTCTGAGGGCGGCACTGCCCAGGTGGGTGGTGGTCCCAGTGGTGGCTCCCCAAACGTGGACCATCCTCCAGGGATGGGCTGCCCTGTCCCCAGACCCTCCCCAGCTCACGACCTCTCTCCCCTAGGAGCTGCAAAGGAAGGACCACGCCATCTCCCACTCCTGCTTCTCTTCGGATTCATCCCTCCGCCCCCACCCCATAAAGAGACTTTTTGAGTGCCAGCACGGTGGCAGGGCCCACGTACCCCCTGCTGCACGCGCTTGCCCCCCACCTTCGTCCTCCTCCTCGCCGGCGTCGCCCTTCCAGGGAAGACAAGGTTTTAATCTCGGTTTGTACCCCCTGAAGCGTTCCAGCCCCCACTTCATTCACTCCGAGCCCTGGCGCTCTCACTGTTTACATTGCAAGTGTTGCTGGCACGGGGGGCACACCTCGGGGATGCCCACCCAGCCACAAACACGACCGATGACATTCCTTTTAGTAAACCAGAAAAGAAAGAAGAAAGAAAAAAAAGAAGAAAAAAAAAAAAAAACAAACAAAAACAAAACCAAACCAAAAACCATGCAAAAAAAACCACACCACACCAGTTGGGGCCAGGTTACTTTTTAAAGAAACCTTTTTACCAAACTATTTAAAAGCATCAAGTGCTACGTGGTGGCGGCATCCTCCGTGGCCAGCCCACCCCCCAACCGTGTGCCTTGGGGGAGAGGGTCTGCACCCCACCCCGCCTCGCTGCCCCCATCCCGACGGGCAGCTCAGGCAGGAGGGTGGGCAGGGGGTGCTGCCCACTGCCTCTATCCCCCCCCTCTTTCTAAGCCTAGTTTTTAGGGCTAGCTGTTGCATTGGGCGAGGAGAGCCCGCTGTACAGAGCGGCCCCCGCTGTCCCCCCCAGCCCAGGGGGGACCCTCCAGCCGGTGCCTGCGGCCTCGCTTTTCCCACAGGATGTTTTACCGAATTGTTCACATGGTTTGAAATAATAAAATGTAGAAAGGAAAAAAAAAAAGAGAGAAAAATTATATATACTGAAGCGCCCTGTGTGACATGGGAGTGGGCAGGGGGGCTTCACCTCTGTGGGAGGGCTGGGGTGGTCTGTGAGGGTGGGAGAGGGTCACAAAGTAGGCTGGCATCCCCCTGGGGTCGTGGGAGGTGAGGGTGGTGGTGGGACCCTTGGGGTTGTAGCTGGGATGCTGCTGTAGGGCTGAGCCCCACCCCGAGGGGCTGTGGGGTGGGGGGGAACAAACACATGGCCACCCCCTGGCTCTGCAGCGGTGGGATGGTGGCACCGAGGGAGCCCCAGTATGACACAGTCCCTGGGGACACCCAGTACCCAGCAACAGCCAGTGACCTGTAGCCCAGAGGGAGATGTAGCACCGCTTGCACCCAGCAGCCCACAGGAACCCCCAGCCCCAGGGATCACCCATGGGCACCCCACATCCAAAGAATCCCCCAGCTGCGAGGGCTTCCTGGAGACCCAGCACCCCCCAGCTCCAGGGGGCACTCATGGACACCCAGCAGCACCCAAGGGACCACCCCAGCACCCCCAGCTTCAGAGGGCACCTAGGACCCCCCAGCACCCAAGGGAACCCCTAACACCTCTCAGCTCCAAGGGGTACCAGGGACTCTCAGCACCAAGGGGCACCCCAAAACCCCCAGTCTCCCCAGTGCCAAGGGTCATGTGAGGACCCCCAGCACCTCTCAGCTCTAAAGGGAACCCAGGGACATCCCAGGATCCCTCAAGTACCTAGGGACACCCAGGACCCCTAAGCACCCCTCTGCTCCAAGGGGTACTCAAGGACCCTCAGCACGCAAGGGAACTCCAGTACCCCACAGCTCCGAGGGTTACCCAGGGACCTGCAGCACCCAAAAATATCCAGCACCCTGTAGCATCCAGGGTCACCCAGGTACCCCCAGGACCTGGAGCCCCAAAGACCCCCAGCAGCACTGGGGGGCCCACAGTGCTGACTGGTGGGAGAATTGGTGGGGAGTGGGAGTGAGATTGTGCCCCCCTCCCCCCCTCCCTTCTTCACCAAGTGTGGCTTTGGAGCTGAGCAGGTCAAATCCCAGGGGTTTGGGGCAAGCGGAGATGGTTGTGGAGGTGGGATGGGGGCAGCAGCGGGGCTGGGCCCCAGGGGAGGGGGTGCTGGGCTGGGGCTCAGAACAGCCCGCAGTCCTTGAGGTTCTCCTTGATGATGATGTCAGTGACGGCGTCGAAGACGAACTTGACGTTCTCGGTATCGGTGGCGCAGGTCATGTGGGAGTAGATCTCCTTCACGTCCCGCCGCATGTTCAGCTCCAGGAACTGCAGCTTGATGTAGTTGCCCGCATCGTCGTAGGTGTTGGGACCTGGTGGTGTGGCAGTGAGCGGGGTCCCCTCCTGGGCTGGTGTCCCCCCGCCAGGGTGCCGGCCCAGCGTCACCCAGTGCTCTCTGAGGTGGGCAAACCCTCAGCAAGGCTCATGTGGCACCACTTGCGTGGGGTGCTGAGGACACCTGGTGGGGGACTCCTGCGGGGTGGTGGCACCCAACCCTGCCACACTCACCGTCATAGTCGGGGAAGCAGATGCTGAGATGGGCCTTCTTGATCTTCTCCAGGAAGACGTCCTTCTTGTTGAGGAAGAGGACGATGGAGGTGGTGGCAAAGTAGCGGTGGTTGCAGATGCTGTTGAAGAGGTGCAGGCTCTCGTGCATGCGGTTCTGCAGAGGGACACAAGCCCCGTGGTGACGCCCACGTCATGATGGGGACAAAGCAGAGGGGGTGTGAGGTGGTGAGCCTTCCTCACCACTTCATCATCCTCCACCAGGACCATGTCGTAGGCGCTGAGGGCCGCGATGAAGATGATGCAGGTCACCCCCTCAAAGCAGTGGATCCACTTCTTTCGCTCTGAGCGCTGTCCGCCCACATCGAACATCCTGGGCAGGACAAGGCAGGGTCAGCATCCCCCACTCCCTGCCCGCCCCCTGGCACCAAACCTCACTGGAGGCCTGGCCCCCACCTGAAGTTGAGGTCTTTGAAGGAGAACTGGGTCTCAATGATGCCGGTTGTCTTGACACGGGAACGCAGCACGTCCTGCTCTGTGGGGACGTAGCCGGGGGTCACCAGGCGCTCCAGGTCTGACAGGTAGCTGGCCAGGCACGTGGTGGGCATGAGACACGGGTTGGAACCCCCCTGATGCCTCCCCCACCCATACTCCCCGACCCCACGTACTAGCCCGCAGAGTCATTGAGCTGGTACTCGGAGGCGCGGTCGAAGCAGGCTTGGATGCCCGAGTCCTTCCAGAGCCGCCCGATGATTTCTGACATCTCCTTGGGCATGGTCCCCTCCTCAATGGTGTCTGAGAGGTGCAGCAGCTTACGGGCATCATCCTACGAGGAAGAGGGGTTCAGTGGGGCCTGGAGGCTGGGGGCAACCCCTGCCCAACATGGAATGCTCCTCACCTGGCGAGCCGTGTCCCCGTACTGGATGCTGAGGGTGGTCATGGCCCGCACGATGGCCAGCATGGACTGGAGCGTGTTGCTGTAGATGATGGCGATGAACTCCAGGCATTCCTCCAGCGAGTAACCATCCTGGTGGATGATCCTGGCCGGGGAAGATCACAGGCATGGGGCTGAGCTGGGTGCCATGGAGCTGAGCCTCACGATGGGTGCACCCCACGGCAGCAGCACGGGGGCAGTGGGATGGGGCACCCCATGGCCGCAGTGTGGGACAGACACATCGCATGGTGGGCACACTCAGGTGATCCCCCCTTGGCACTCACTTCATCTGCTTGACGATGGTGCTCTTCCCCGACTCCCCTGCTCCTGAGGGGACAAAACACAGATCACAGCGGTGCCCACGCCTTGGGCACTCCCGGCTGAGCCCCGCGCTGGCCCACTGGGAACCCTGGTGCCTGATATGGCTGCGGGCACTGTGGGCTGTGCCAAGTCCACAGCTCAGGGTGTGCAGGGGGATTAACAGCCTGGTGCCAGTGGCATTAAGGCAAGGCTGAGCCGCTGTGTCTAATGGGATCTGCAGCGGCTCAGCCAGGGACGCTCTCAGGAACCCAAGGGAGGGGCTGGGGACACGGTGGCATCGCAACCCCGCCACCCACCACCCAGTGCCCCAAACTTGGCTCCTGGGCCGAGCTGAGGACAAGTGATGTCACCCATGGCCCCAGCACAGACACGGCACCCCAGTCCTCAGGCACCACTGGGGGACTGGGATAGACTGGGAGGGACACACAGGACAAGGGGGCTTCAGGGACAGACATGGGGTGGTGGCGTGGGCTGCACCCTAGGAGGGTGGGACAGGGGTGCTGGAGGCATGGGGTGCTGGTAGGTAGCACTGGTGAAGGCTCTTAAGATGGGTTGGTTGGGGTTGGAGGGCCTGGGAGTGGGAGGATGTTTGGTGGGCTGGTTGGGGTTGGGGATACAGGGAAACCAGGGGATCTTAGGGTGGATCTTAGGATCTCATCTTCTTGTCGAGATGGTCTGTCACGTTTGGGGTGCCTGGTAGGGGGTGTTGAGCAAGTTGGGAGGAGGTCCTTTAGGAGATCCTGGGAATGGGGGGGCTGTTGGGTTGGCTGGTTGGGTTTGGGGTGCTAAGGGAGAGAGGAAAGCATTGGGTGGGCTTTTGGGGGTGAGTGGTTGGTTTTAGGGGTGCTGTGGGGTTCAGAGGACTGCTAGAGTGGGCTGGCTGGGTTAAGGGGCGCTTAGGAGCAGGGACCTCGGGACTGTTGGACTGGGTGGGTTTAGGGTGGGGTCAGGGAAACGTTGGGTTTTTTACTGGGGAGGGGTTGGTTGGTTTTTGGGATGTCTGGGAGCAGGAGGCTGTTGGGAGCACTCCTGGGTTGTGCTGGAGGCATCAGGGAAACATTGGGTGGGCTCTTGAGATGGAGAGGTTGGGTTTAGGGCTGCCTGGGAATGGGGGTGATGTTGGGGTGGGCTGCTTGGCTTTTTTTCTCCCCTGCCCTGGGAGAGTCAGGGGAATGTTGAGTGAATTGTGAGGGAGGGCTGCTTGGGTTTGGGGGTCCATCCGAGGGCCAGGGGAATGCTGGATTGGATGGTTGGTTCCAGGGGCAGCTGTGGGGTGCGCTGGTTGGGCTGAGGGGTGCTGGTGGGGTTGAGGGGCACTGGTAGGTTTCAGGGGTGCACTGGGTGGGTTGTTAGGGTGAGATGCACAAAGGAGAGGTGCGTCCCCCAGGGTGTTGTCTCCCCCTTACCCAGCAGCAGCAGCTTGACGGTCCTGGCGTCCTTCTCAGCGTCTTCCTTGAGCTTCTTCTCCAGCTCCCGGGAATGCTTCTCCTCGGCGCTGGCCCCGGCTCCCATCCTCAGCCCCGCGGCCCTGCGCTTCACCACCCGCTCCTTGGAGGTCAGCACCAAGACGGGCAACGAGCTCCAGCCCCCCGCCGCCTCCAGCGCTCGCTGCCGGTGCCCAACGCCGCCACGGCCACCAGCGTGCAGCCGCTGTGCCACAAGGACGGGGCCAAGGTGCCGGGGCCGCCTGCCGGGGGGCTGCGCTCAGCGCCCGGGGCTTAAGCTGGGCCCCCCCGATAAACCCCCTTCAATCTGCAGCGGGCTGAGCTCAGCAATCCTGTGGCTCCTGGTGTCAGCGCTTCTGCCGGGGAGCGGGGGGGGCCCAGCCCGAGCAGCCCCCAGCTTTGCCCCCAGCCCGCGGCTGGGGCAGTGACCCGGCCACCCTGGGGATGTGGGAGCCCTACCCAGCTCCAGCTCTGCCATTGACCCCAGGGGTTTGGAATTATGGGGTGGGATGGTGTGTCTGCTGGGGTCTGGTCGCAGTGGGAGCAAATGTCCCCATTGTCCCCATCTCACCTGGGCACACACCCTGCTCCGGACCAGCGCCCACTGTTCCACCCCAGTAAGCCATCCCAGTGTTCCCAGGGGCACGCCCCACAGTGATAGAAGGTCAGCTCAGTCACCACACCCTGTGTCCCCAGGAGCCTTTCCAGAACCTTCCACTAATGTCCCCAAGCCCCCCGGGTGCACTCCTTAGCGCGCCCAGGCACCCATCGGTGCACTCCCAGAGCCACCAGGCCAGCTCAGTGCCACCTCCACAGCGCCCCAGGCCCTCCAGCAGCACCTGCGCAGCGTCCTCAGGGACACCCACGTACCGTCCCCAGGGTTTCCAAAGCCCTCCCCAATAACACTCCCCAGTGACAACAGAAGAAATCCCAGCGCCCCCAAGCAATTCCAGTTCCTCTGCGGGGACCACGTCCCCCCAGCCCAAAAAAGCCCTGCCCAGCGTCCGGGGGCACTGCAATGCCACCCCTGTGTTACCGCCCCAGCCGCAGTGAGCCCCCACAGTGTCTCTGGGTCCCTCAGTGCGCCTTCCCAGTGCCCCCCTCTTGTGTCCCCAGTGCCCCCCCATCGCCACTGTGGCCTCCCCAGCGAAACTGAGCATCCCCACGAGCACCGCACTAACTCCCCAGTGTCCCCCCACCTCCGGTGACTCCAGGCCTTGCCAGGACTCCCCCGGTGACCCCAGAAGGGCCCAGCGCCCCTGTGTCCCCCCACCTGTCCCCAGCGCTCCCCGCACCGCGGCTCTCCTGCAGCGCCTCGCTCGGCCGCCAGAGGGCGGGAGCGCCCAGCGCAGCTCCCAGTACGGAGCAGCGCAGCTCCCAGTACAGCCCAGTGCTCCCAGTACAGCCCGGCGCAGCCCCCACACCACCGCAGCGCCCCCCCCAC
>VXBT01013174.1:74882-97029 GCA_013400235.1 Oriolus oriolus
CGGTGCTCCCAGTGCAGCCCACTGCTCCCAGTACAGCCCGGCGCAGCTCCCAGTACAGACCAGTGCCGCTCCCAGTACAGCCCAGTGCTCACAGTACAGCCCAGTGCCCCCAGTACAGCCCGGTGCAGCTCCCAGTATGGAGCAGTGCAGCTCCCAGTACAGCCCAGTGCTCCCAGTACAGCCCAGTGACCCCAGCACACACCAGTGCCCCCAGTATGGCCCTGAACACCCCCAGTACAGCCCAGTGCCCCCAGTGCAGCCCTGAACACCCCAGCACAGCCCAGCACCCTCCAGTACCACCCAGCGCCCCCAGTACCCCACCCCCAGCACAGCTCTGCCAGTGCACCCAGCAGTGACCCCAGTGCAGCCCCAGCACCCCCAGTACTCACGCCAGTGCCTCTCCAGACTGCCCAGAGGAGCCCAGAACCGCCTCCGTTACCCCAGCACTGGACAGAGTGCCCTGGTACAGCCCAGTATTGACCACTACAACCCCAGCCACCCTACGGAACCACTCCCACTGCGCCACCAGTGCTCCCAGTACCGCCAGGTACCGGCTCCTACTGCCAAACCCTGACGCCTCAGTACTTCTAGCGCTCCCAGTTCTGCCCAGCACCAACCTCCAGTGCCCCCAGCACTACCCCCAGTACAGCCCAGGGCCCTTCAGCACTGACCCCAGTGGAACTGCTCAGAGGAGCTTGGTACCACCCCCGAATCAATCAAAGTGCTCCCAGTGTCAGTCACTACCACCCTCAGTGCCCTCTGTGAAGCCTCTCCCCTGCTCCATGCCCCCAGTACCACCCAGGACCAGCTCCCAGTACCATATCCTTGTGCTCCAGTGCTTTCCAGTGCCCCCAGTACTGACTCTGAGTGCTCCCAGTGCCTTCAGCAACACCCGGTGCTGGCGCCAGCCACCAGCCCAGCCTGGCGCACCCCAACACGCAGCAGTACCACCCACTGCTGCCACCTCCCCATACCCCGTGTCCTGCCCCCCAGCACCAGTGACCCAGCGCTCCCCCAGGGGCAGCCCTGTGTGCCCTGGCAGGGCTCAGGGGATTATGTGGTGGGGGCCAAGTCTGTCCCCTACAGAGCAGGCACAGGCGTCTGTCCCAAAGGCAGCGTTTATTTGGGAGTGCCCCCGGCTGCAGCAGGGGGCACTTAACTCAGCCCTGGTCACCCCTGTGTTCCCCATGTACAGCTATTTACAACTCCCACGCCCACCGGGGTGCCCCAAGGGGGTGGCTGGTGGGCTGGGTGCCCCAAACACACCTGGGTGCCACTGTCACAAGCACCAGCAGCTGCTCGAGGTTTCACACCAGCACGGCCCCTTCTCCTTCCCTTCTCCGCCCAAATACCCCGGGGCCAAGCCGCCACTGTTGCCTGAACACCTCGGTCCTACCTTGAGGTCCCATCTCGCCCACGCCAAGCCCCCAGGGAGGGGACAGAGCCATGTACCTCGTCCCACAGCCCCCTCCTCCTCAGCTTGCCTGGTGGCCTACAGCTTCCCCACAGAAAGTGCTCGCTCCTCCATAACCCTGTGGGGAAACTGAGGCACGAAGTTACGACGGCCATGCCCAGTTTGCAATAAGCAGACTTTGTCTGACGCTGCCTCCCCACCATCTCCCCGCCCTGCCACACCTCCCCTGCCCTCCCCAGGGCACCATCCCCTCCCGCACCACCTCCATCCCCCAGCACGGTGCCATGCCCCAGCTGTGGGGCGAGTGGCTGCGGTGACCCGTGGTCCCTGCACAACAGGATCTGGGGGTCCTTGGCAGCGGGGGAGACAGGGGTGGTGGCTGAAGCCACCTCGGGGGTCCCTGTTGCTCCCCAGGGGTCCCTGTTCCTCCCTGGCGCTGGGAGGCGGGGGCAGCACCGCCCCAGTGACTATGTACAGCCTACAAATAAATACCACCCCCTGCGGGAGCGGGGAGCGCGTGTGTCTGCGTGCGTGTGTGCGTGGATGTGTATATATATATATATATATTTATTTATTTATAGATATTTTTAATATTAAAAGGGGGGAAAAATAGACCACTGTGCTAGCAAAGTCCCTGATGATGGTTTCATGTATGCCCATAGGTCTCTGGCTGGTGATTCCGGCGGTTCCGAGGCTTCTTCTGGTCCTGCTGCTCCTTGGCTTTGAGGCCGGCCAGCGGCTGCGGGGGGCTGGCGGCCGTGTGCCGCCAGTAGCCCTGGCAGTACTGGTCCAGGAGTCCCATTTCGGGCTGGCTGAGGAGCTGCAGCAGGTCCTGGTAGCGCGGAGTGGGGGCACCCGGCAGGCCAGGGGGGGTCTCCGCCTGGACCAGCACGGCGTGGACGGCGCGGCTGCTGAGGACGCGGAGCTGCACCTTGGTCACCGTGTGCTTGAAGTTGTTCTCGGTGGCGGTGCAGGAGTAGAGGCCGCTGTCGCTGAGCTGGAGGGCGCGCAGCAGCAAGCCCTGCTCCGTGCGCAGCACCCGGCCCTCCACCCGCAGCTGGGGGCGAGAGGGGGCACGGCTCAGTGGGCTGGCGCCCGGCACCCCCGGCACCCCCGGGGCAGCGCCCTGCCCTACCCTACCTCTTTCCGCCGGTCGCTGTTGTCCTTCTGCAGCAGCCACTTGACGCTGGCCTGGGGCGAGCGGGGCTGGCACTCCAGGAAGGCTGTGCTGCCTTCCACCCCGTACTGCACGGCCTCCACCGTGTTCTTGTTGGCTGCAGGGGGGCCACGGGCAGCCAGGTCATCCCCACCCCACTGCACTGCTCTCCTGCCTGCCCTCTCTCCAAGGGTGTCCATTCATCCATCCATCCATCCATCCATCCATCCAAACCTGTTCAATCTCCTTCCCAGCACACCCATCTATCCATCCATATTCCATCCCCACTGTATCTCTCTATCCATCCATGTTCATCCTACTCCCCAACGCATCCATCCATCCATCCATGAACCACACCATTCATCTGTGCTTGTTCTCATCCCCAGTGCCTCCACTCATCCATGTTCACCTTCCTCCCTCAAACATCTATCCACTCATCCACCCACCCACCCATTCATGCACGTATCTTGCCATACATCCACCCACAAAACCACCAACCCACCAGGGAATCCCCATGTCCCCCCCTCCCTCCCTGTGCCCTCAGCCTCCTCTCCCAGCTGCCCCACGCTGCAGGGCCTTGCCCCACACCCCACTCACCATTGGAGTTGTAGCCGCGGCACTGCCGGATGGGGTTGCCGTGCCGGACGTCCTGCCGCCGGCTCCGCCTGTGGGGAAGCGGGAGGTGAGAGGGGGAGCCTGGGGCTGGGGCATCACTCCCTGAGCCTCTCCCTGGCCCCCTGTACCTCTTGGAGGAGGCGGAGTAGCGGGTGCAGGCGCTGCCATCCCAGGCACAGTACGGATCCCGCGCCAGGCAGCAGTCGGCACAGGCTTCCCCATACACGTCACAGCGGTGCAGGGCCAGGTGGGTCACGCCTACGGCCGAGGACACATACAGCTGTTGCTGTTGGGGACAAAGAGGACAGGCTGAGATGCTACCTCATCCCCGCTGCACTGCAGCCCCTACAGTGGCGCCTCCTGTTGCGGTGCCATGGTGACGCTGGGCAATGCCACAGCCGGGTCCGTGATGGGATCTGCCCACCCAGCACCCTGCCACGTGCTCTGACTCACCCTCTTGGAGGAGATGGTCATCGTCTTGATGGGTGCTGGCACCTGGATGAGAGCAAGAATGAAGAAGATGGAGGGGTGACTGCTTGGACTGACACTACAGCCCTGGGGTGGGCACCCCAGACCCCCCACAGGCAGCTGCAGCAGGCAGAGCAGGCGGGGAAGATGTGAGTGGGCAGTGGGCAGGAAGACCAATGCCTGGAGTCCCTCCAGAGCTGGCCAAGAGGTGGCTGGTGTCCCAAGGGACTGGCTGATGTCTCAGGGGGCTGGCTGGTGTCCCAGGGAGTGACTGCTATCTCAAGCGGCTGGCTGGTGTCCCAAGGGGCTGCTTGGCTGGGTCAAGAACACTCAGCAGAGTGCAGGACGTGCCAGCCCTTACCTTAAACACCTCAATCTCCTCCAGCATGAGCTCCTCTGTCTCCATGTCATCCCGGGGGAGCACAATGACCTTCTGCACGGTGCCCCGATCTGCAAGACACCGTAGTGCCCAGGTGCTCAGTGCTACCCCTGGGTACCCGTGCCCTCCCTGCCTGGGAAGGGGATCCCTGCTGGGTCTGGGGGGAGGAAGGATCCCCTAAGCCCATCCCCATCTCTCTCCTGCTGTGGCACGTAGCTGTGTGCCAGCTCAGGTCACCACCTGTGCCTAGAGACTGCCACCACCCGGGGCAGCAGGGGGACAGGCAACAGGGCAAGAGAAGGACCAGGATGGATCACAGGGGCTCTGAGATGCACATTAAGAGCAGGGGAAGCACTGGCCTGGATGATAGTGCCCCTAGGATGGGCACTGAGGGCTGGGAAGGACAGGGCTGGATGTCAGTGCCTCTAGGATGGGCAGCTGGGCAGGAAAGGCACAAAGCTGGATGATGACGGGCATGGCATGGGCAATAGGAAGCACACTGGATGGGTGCTAGGGTCAGGAATGGATGAGGATGGATGATGAGGCCCCCAGGACAGGCATCAGGACAGGGGGAGGACCAGGCTGGATGGCAGAAGGATAGGAAGTATCATGCCGGATCACTGGCTTCAGGGATAAGAGCTGAGCTAAGAGAAGGACCAGGCAGGACAGTAGGGTCTGTGGGATGGCATCGGGACAGGGAAAGAACAGTCTAGAGCCTTGAGGAGGGGCAGGGATCTCAGAGCGGGCAGTCTCAGCCCCTCACCCCGCTCTAGCGGTGGAGGACACCGTGCTCTGGCCAGCCCTGGTGGTGCCCGCGCCCTGCGGGGCCGCGCCGGAGCATGCTGCGTTCCCCGCGGTGCGCGGCGTGGGTACCTGTGCCCAGGAAAAGCACCTCATAGCGCCCGTCTGCCGCGTCCACCTGGTCCACGGCCACGGTGGTGAAGCGGTAGTTGACGTTGGTGCGGACCACCAGCGGCTGGCGGTGCGTGGGGTACACGGCGTGGTACATCAGCGGGTGCGCGCGCATGAAGTTGATCACTTCGTCAGGGTAGTCCTTGGTCGACTTCATGGACGGGGTGAAGGTCCCCCCGGGGCACTGTGGCACAAGCGTCACCAGTGCTTGGTGAGTCGGTGCCCGAGCACAGGACTGAGGGTGCCTGGCAGGCGCTGGGTCCCTGCCCCGTGGTGCCTGGGGGGGTACTTACAGTGCCTGGCCGGGGGTAGGGCATTTTCCCTGTGTAGGGCATCCACTGGTAGTTGGGTCCCTCCTTGTGGGCGAAGGGCCCGTTGAAGACCATGCGGATGTCAGCCATCGAGTAGACGCACACAGCAGAGCCCTTGAAGACCGACCTGGGGGGAAGGACCTGCTGCCACCCTTTGTCATGGCATTGCTGGGACACACACCCAGCTGGGACCCCCTCCTCTGCTGCACACTGCCAGGAGGGTCAGCACTCACCCCGAGGCGGAGAACACAGCGTAGATAACAGGGTTCTTGGTGTCCTGAGTCTGCTGGATGAAGACGTCCTCTTGGGACAGAAAGATGGAGGTGTCACCATAGGGAAGGTGGGCAGGGACACCAGGGTACAGGGAGAGCAGTTACCCATGGAAGAGCAAGAGGCAGGGGGCAGCAAGGGGGTCCCCAGCTCTGCCCAGGGTGTCCCCCAAGCCTGCAGGGGTAGAGAAGGCTCCCATCCCTCTCCTCGCACACTCACGGAGCTCGTCGAAGTGCGTTTCAATCCCGTCGGGTCCCGGCACGGAGCAGACGAGCCGGGCCTTCAGGAAGGTGCTCCACTTGTTCACAAGGCAGCAGTGGCCCCCGTCGTCGTTCTGCAACAGTGAGACCCCTGTGCTCAGCCCTGCCTGGCCCCCTGCCTGCTCCCCTGCCTGTCCTCTGCTACACCTACCAGGCAGATGCGCCCAATGCGGGAATAGACCCCGGGACTCAGTGGGGCATCAGCCGACTTCTCTCGGAAGAAGAAGTAGAGCTTGTCGTCATTCCTCTCGCTGCTGTCAGGGATGAGCTGGGCACGGACGAAGGCTGGGTCTGGAATGACACAGCACAGCACGGCGCCATCACCCCAGTGGCACCCCTGCCCCACGCCGTAGCAGGATGTGGAGCCCCCCCTGCTGCAGCATCACCCCACTCCTGGAAAAGCATTGCTGTGGTCACAGGGCGAGGGCTGCATCTGAGGAACTGGGTGTCTCTTGTGATCACCAGTGAACGAGGAGGGGCTTGAAGCATCCCTGAGGTCCACAGCTTGAAGGGATACATCAGCTCTATGAGCAAGGTGGTGGGAACCAGTCTTCCCCCCAGGAAGGAACCACACAGCATGGAAGCTTCTCAGGAAGCTTCTCCCTGCCATCCATCAGCCGGTGCCCAGCCTGCGCTGACAGCTCCCCCTCTTCGGGTTACCACCCTGCTGGCTCCCCGGCCCGGCAGGGTCATCCCATCTGCTCTGCTCTGTTTACTCAGCTGCTGCCCCACAGGCAGGGCTGCTCTGAGGGGGGCAGGATGAACGTTCGGGGTCACCGACTGCAGGCGACACGGTTGACATCTCAGCGCTGCAGAAACCCATGCACAGACACCAGCAGAGGCAGCCTCATCTCTCACCAGCTGTCTGCTCCCACCGCCCAGCAAAGCTTCAGGCGTGTCTGTCACTGCCCCACGCAGCTATCTCTGCTCTTGTGCCTGCACATCCATCCATCCATCCATCCATCCATCCATCCATCCATCCATCCATCCATCTATCCATCCATCCATCCATCTATCCATCCATCCATCATCCACCAGTACATCTTCTGTCCATCCACCCATCTATCATCAATTCATCCATCATCAATTCTTCATCCATCCATCCATCCATCGTCCACCATCAATTCACCTATCATCCATCCATCCATCCATCCATCTATCCATCCATCCATCCATCTATCCATCCATCCATCCATCTATCCATCCATCCATCCATCCATCCACCCACTCACCCACCCACCCACCCATGCACCGGCCCATGCTGGCTGCTGTCTCTGTCCTGGCAGAGGGATCCAGTGCCACATGACAGGTCTCATCTCTAGGGCTGGAGCCATGGGGTCCCCAGGGCACCAGTGACAGCTGAACTCACCGTTGAGCCAGCGGGAGTTGTACTGGTCTGTCCTCATGGCCGTCTGCTTGCCCATGGTGCGGAAGATGGCTGCGTCCGTGCCCATGAAGTCGATGTAGACACCAGCATAAAGCTCTTCATCTGCAGAGGGCAGAGGTCAGCCAGGAACCCTCACCTCACCCCATCCACCCACTTTCTTCAACTGCCAGCCGCAGACCTGGCCGGTAGCCACCAGGCAAACAAGAGCCACCACCTGTGACCATTCCAGAGGGCTCTGGAGGTTAGCACTGGTCTGTAACCACAATCCCCACCTCTGCTGGGCCAAATGCCTGGCCAGCCAGAGCAGGCAGGGGTGGTAGAGCAGGAGCCCTGCTCCTGATGGGAGCAGTTGTTCCATCCCACCTGCATATTCCCTCTGCCCAGCACAGGAAGCACTGGCACCAGGGAGCCACAGGACTCACTTATTAACGCAGAGACGGTGTCTACTTTGGGGTCGTAGGAACACTTCCCCTTGCCCGACTCCAGCTTGTCTGGCTCCAGGTAGAAGATATAATCCTGGAGAAGGAAGCAAATAGAGCAGCTGGTTAGACTTTCACCCCTCCATTCGTGTGACAGCTCCCAAAGCCCACCAGGAGAGGCAGCCTGCTCCAGGATGGCGCACAGCAGCGAGGACGGATGTGGATGGACCACGCAAGGGGTCTGCAGGTCTCCTGAGATGCTGAAGCTCCTGTGAGTGACTCCTCCAAAAATGCTGGGTGCTTCTCCACGCCCTCCACCTCTTGGAGACTTGGCTGAGCCACCAGGCTGAAGTGGGGCATCCATCTCCCAGGTCTGGGAGAACAGCCCCCTCTGACTACTTCTTCACTCCAGCTGGCCGTGCTGCACATCGCCGCTTGCCCAGCAAGGTCACACAGTTCCAGCAGCTTCAGCAGGCAGGGTCTGGCCTGCAGCACAGCTCAGCACAGCTCGGTACAGCTCGGCACAGCTTGGCACAGCTCGGCTGCTGGGCCCACTGTACTTCTCTCACCAGGGGCCATTTTCCAGTGCTTTTCTTCACACGGTGGAGATGCTGTGTCTGCTCCATGGGATGCCTCCTCACTGTCACTTCTGCCTTCCCCATGGCCATCCCTGGCACCATCACACATTCCCGGCCAGGAGTGAGACCCACACTGCCTCTGGAGACACACTGAGAATCCTCTGGCAGTGCTGGCTGAGGGCACACAGGGACAGGCTGGCCCAGCTGGGTCACCCCGCACCCTGGCATAGGGACCACCTTCAGCTGAGACAAAACAACAGCACAGGAACATCCATGGGGAGCCTGGGCATGGGGGGGACCTTGAGCAACCACATCGGGCAGATGCCCACTGGCCCTGTGCCCTGGCTTTGGCACATGGGTGATGGACATGGTGGCAGCCACCCTCCACTGAGAGGCCAGCAGGGTCCTGGCAGAGCCCTGGCTCTGGGAAGAACAGGAGATGAGGGGCTGGGATCTCACTGTGGGCATCTCAGACTGCAGGGTTTGTTCACACCAGCTCCTCTGGGAGCACGCAGGCCCAGAGGTGTTTCACCATCCCCACCACTGTGCCACGCAGTCTGTGCCACCATCACCATCACAAATGCCTCTGCCCAATGCTGGCCATGCTCCTGAGGTGGGCACATGGACACACCTCTCTCTCTCCAGCATAGCCCTGGCACTGGCTGCACCATCTCACCATCCTGGTCAGGCAACACAGGAGCCACTGTGGTGCTGGCACTGCTGATCGGCTCACGCACCTTGAAATGCCCCAGAGCTGCCGGGAAGCACGTGCTGGCAGCCCCCAGGGAGCTCCTGCTAGGACACACACCCTCTCCCCAGCAGGGAGAGAGGAACTGGGGTGACCCGAGGGGGCTAAAATGGCAACAGCGTTTTCCCAGCTGGCACCGGGGAACTGGCAGCAGGAGCTGCCTGCAGTCGGGGAGGTGCTCACTGCCAAGCATCTCCCTTTGCCCCCAAGCACCCGAAGGGCTGGGGGAGCCCCAAGCTGCACCGGGGTGCCCATGCCCCCCACGCTCCCCAGCCCATGCACTGACCCATGTTAGTCCGGAGGGGAGAGGCTCGCGGGTAACACTGTCAGGGTGGGCTGCACACTGGGCTGTTCCCACAAGCCAGGGATGCTGTCACCTCCCTGAGTGCACTCGCCTGCCAGGATGACACAAGTCCCTCTTGGAGCGAGGCGAAGCAGCTGCTCAGTAATGTTTCTGCGGGGCCCTACCCAAACACCTTCTTGCACAACACTTCGGCATCCTCCCCTGAATCATCCCAAGCCCCGTGGCTCTGCTGACACACGGCCACGTCCTTGTGTCACTTCCGAGGGGCACAGCAAGCCTGGAGTCAGGCAAAGCCAGCGGTGGGTGGAGAGCCACCATCCCTGACAGTGTCCCCCACGGGGGGGGATCCTACACGGACCAGGAGGAAGGAGTTAGTGAGAGAAGGAAAGCCGACGCCAGGCCGGTGGCCGGGAGGTGCTGTGCTGAGAGGGAAGGGGACGGCGGGGATGCCCACGGCACGGAGCGCCCGGCCCGGGGGTCGGAAGCATGCCAGTGGGACGAAGGAGCCCGCGGCCCTGGCGTGCCCCTGGGGAGAGGTGGGCACGGCTGCGGCGGGCTCCCAGACCGGTTCCCACCTTGCTCTGTGCTGGTCTCGGGCTGAGGGGGCTGTCGGTGGATCTGCTTTCCCGGCCTCCCGGCTGGCTCGGCGGAAACCCCTGGGGAAAAGGAGCAGGGCAGAGAGTTAGCGCCGGCAGGGGAAGGACCCCCAGGGCAGGGGTGAGCAGGGGACCCCAAGAGCTGGGGTGATGGATGTCCATTGAGCAGCAACACTGCTGTCCCCCTGGGTTCCTTGATGCTCCAGGCTGGGCTGGCCTCCAGCAGGAGCTTCTCCAGGATGGATCCTGCTCTCTCCCACAGAACTGGGGTGCCCTAGCATGGGGTAGGAGAGAGTGGAGAGATGGCTGCCCGCAGCCAGCCAGGCTGGGCTCACACCTGGGGGCTCAAAAATGGCACCTGCCACCTTGTTCCTCCTGTGCCGATGAGCAATGCCTCAGCAGCAAAGCTATTAGCACCATGGGGTCACTGGAACCCTTCCACACTGCCACTGGCTCTGCTGGACAACTAGCGCTAGCACCCTTGGTCCTCCTCATATGCTGCCACTCCCCAGTCCAGTCCCAATCCAATCCCAGTTTGGAATGGTCTGAGCAGCATCCACCTCTCTCAGTGCCCGTGCCAGGCTTGGGGGCTTTGAGGCAGACGCCCATCCTTCATATCCAGCGACGTGATCCTCCCTCAGTTTGGGCTGGTGACTCCCTCTCCAACCTCAGGAGAAGACACAGCCCGGGACCTGTCACCCCAGCGTGGAGGGGACAGACACCTCACAGGGCTTGGGACCCCTGAGATACTCGTGTTGCTGCTTGCAGAGACTGGCTCCCTCCCAGGGCTGTCCTGAAAATGCTCCTCTGTCTGCCACACATCCCGTCTGGTGGCATGCAGCTGTGATGCCACCCTCTCACTGCACGTGGTGGTCCTCGGCGCTGGGTGACATCCATCCGGGGATGCTCCTGACACAGCCACATGTCTGGCACAATCCCTGCAGGGTTCTCCTTGTGCAGCACCGGTGCTGGCATGGTGCCAGGCATCCTTGGAATCCATGGTGAGGGGCTCAGCAGCCCGGCAGCAAGCGGGAAGCTGGGTTGATGCGTCCCTTGTCCCAGTGGAGATCCAGCAGTGGCTGCAGCCAGCAGGGTGGGAGGGCACGTTGTGTGGAAGCTGCCATCAGAGCACAGCCAAGTTCCAGCGTGAAGAGAAGTCCTTGGTCTGTGGAGACGGCTTGGCCCCGCTCAGCAGCACAACACCATTAGCCACGGTCCCCCCCAGCCTGCCCTTGCCCCATCCTGCAGCCCCCCAGCCTCCCCCACCAGCCAGCAGAGCCGAGCCAAGCACCCACCCCACCGCAGTGCCCCGGTGGCCGTGCCAGCACCACGGTGCCAGGCACCAGCTCAGCACCCCCGTCCCTCCCACCCCTCACCTGGGCTTTGCGCCCGCGGTTGACGAAGGCACAGATGGGGTTGTAGGCGCCGGTGCCGCACACGTAGAGGTGCGTCCGGTTCCAGGGCTGGATCAGGCGGATGAAGTTGCCGCACTCCCCCTGGGAAGCAGAGGAGAGCGTGTCAGCCCAAGCACGGGGGCTGTAGATCGGTGTGGGCGTGGGATGGCATTGGATGGCACGTGGCATGGGACAGCACGGATCAGGGGTTGGCATGGGCCACGAGCCAGCAAGCTGGAGGGCCCAGCCCTGGCTGGTAAGAGGCAGCAGCATGGGGAGCTTGGCCTCCTGCTTGCCCAGGAAGCTCTCCAGGACCTGCCTGGCTGGAACAGAATGGGTGACAGGATGCTGTGACACCCTGGAGTACCACCCCATCTCGACATGGCTGCACATGCTGGGGGATGGCTTTTCCAGGGTAGGACACAGGGACATGAATCCCCCTCCAGTGCCAGCCACCAGCCCCACTCCACTGCCAGAAGGGGCTTCATGGTGGCTACTCACGTTGCTGTTCTTGCCTGACAGGATGCACTCCTCGATCCTCTGCTGGGACGCGGGCCAGTGGATCTGTGGAAACCAAACCAGGGGAGACCACGACTCCCACCTGGCCCCACCACTGCCCCACCAGCACCAGTTACGCCCATCGAGCTCTTGCCTTGGCATCCAAAAGGCCCCCAAAGTGCCCAATTACCCGCTTCCACCCGCTCCCCCCTGCCCTGTGCTGGCAGCTTACGATGAGGGGCTCGCGGTTGATGTCGTGGAGGTCCAGCGAGAGGACGTAGTCCTTGCTGCCCACATACATGCGGTCGTGGTCCTCGTCCTTGAGCAGGATGCGGTAGTCACTGGAGTTGAGGAGGAAGTTGAAGAAGTGCGCTGTGCCCGTCGCCTTCAGCTCTACAGGGGGAAAGGGGAAGGTGTCAGTACCCCAGGGACCCGTCTTCCCCAGTGTCACCCTCGAGCCCAAGCCCGGGCCCAGCTGGAGGACACCCCATGAGAAGAGGTGCCCACCACCTTCCAGTCCCTTGCTGCCCATTTTCCACTCCATGAGCACCATGATACTGCCACTTCTGTGCAGGATGCGGGACAATGACAGATGCTCATGGCCAGTTGGGACAACCAAGAGTGGCCAGGAGAGAAATCATCAGGACCTGGGCTCAGGAGATCCAGCACTCCACAGCAGGGAGTGGGGGTTGCCATTGAGGTGGGGCAGGAGGCAGTGGTTTTTTGCCACCCCAGCCCAGAGAGCATGGCTCCCAAAATCTCCAGCATCATCCCTCTCCTGCACTGTGGCCCCATGTTCCAGCCAAGCCTCTGGCTCCTAGGATGGGGGAGCTGGGACCCCAAGGAACCAGCTCCAGGGGAAAGGATGAGCCTCCCACCCTGCACACCCCATCCCCCCATCGGAAAGTTATTTTTAGCCTAAGTGTGGGAGCAAGGAGTGAAAGAGGATAATGAGGGTCATGAATATTCACAAGTGCAATGAGGCAGCCAGATGGAAGGCAGAAGTGCTGCAGATGATGTGGGCCAGTGCCAAGAACCACGCGGCAGGGGCCAGGGCAAGAGTAAGACAGAGCACCCTGCCCCACAGGATACAGTCTGCCCTGGAGGTGACCTCTTTGGTGGTGCCACTCTTTGGAGGTGCCACTCCCCTTGGAGGTGTCACCCTCTTTGCATACCACCCCCAAATATCAGATGCCATCTCCATGGGATGACATCTGCCCTGGATGCCACCCCTTTGGATGCCACTCCAAGCCATCAGATGCCATCCCCATGGGACGTCATCTTCCCCATATGCTTCCTTTCGGAGGTGCTGCTCTCTTAGGGTGCCACCAGCAGCCATTGGATGCCACCTCCACGTGATGCCCTCTGCCTCTGAAGCCAACCCCTTTGGAGATGCCACTCTTTTAAAAGGTGTCACCCTCTTTGGATGCCGCAACCAACCATCAGATGCCACCCTCAGCCACTGGGTGTCACCCTCATGGGATGCCACCTGCCTCAGATGCCACACTCTTTGGAGTTGTCATCCTCTCTGGATGCCACCAACAGCCGTCGGATGCCACACCCATGATACACTGATCCAGTGAGCACCCTCACCCTGCGGAGTTCGTTCCTCCATGCAGAGGGGTGCCCTGTGCAGGCACTGGGAGCAGCTCTGGGGACCCCCCTTCCTGGGGAGGGGCGGAGCAGGGTCCCGCGGGTCAGAGTCAGGAAGCGTCACACCGGCTTCCAGGCAGCGCCGGGCAGGGCTCCAGCAGCCAGCTGCCATTCCCAGCGGGAGGCCAAGTGCCTGCCGATCTCCTTGACCTCCGGGCCGCACGAGGGGCTGGAACGTCCCACAGGTGCCCTCAGGGTCCCTTCCCATTCGAGGCACCCCGTCTGTGCCCCGGCTGGCAGCGGTGCTCCCCAGCCCCGCAGCGCGGCACCCGCGCAGACGCCGGGCCCGCCCGGCCGTGGCAGCGAGGCCAGCGCTCGCCACCAGCGTGGGGACCGAGGGAGCGGGCTGCGGGAAACGGCGTCACGGGATGGGACACGAACCTCCCCCGGCTGGGGGGCCTGCCCCTCCGCCAGGGCTGGGCGCACGGGACGAGCACGGCGGGCATGTGGAGGGGCTGGAGTCTGGGCTGCAGGCAGGGGGGCCGTGGCAGAGGTGCAGTGGAACAGTGCCACGGATGGGGGGCTGGGGACCGCGCACCCACCCACCCCCGGCAGGCTCCTCCTCCTGCCTGGCCCATCTGGGCTCCAGATGCTCCCTGTTGCTGGTGCTGGCTCACATGCCACCCATGGCGTCCCCAGCCTGTCCTGCAGCGGTCCCTGGGTCTGGTCCCTGCCTGTGCCGTGTCCTGAAGCTGCCCCACGGGCCCATGCACTGTGTGTGTGCAGGTGTGTGCCCCACACCATGCGTGTGCGCTGCTGCTTCCCTCAGTGCCGTGCTGGTGTCGCTGGGGACCGAGCTCGGGAGCCAGGAGAGGGCAGGGTGGCTCTGGCAGCGGGTGGCACAGGCACAACAGAAGATCTTGTCCCCAGCTGCCAGTGATGGAACCGCGTGCCCAGGCTTCCCACTCAGGACAGAGACACCTGAAGCAGGCGGAGACAGGGATGGCAATTCAACGGGACAGGAGCCCCCTCGCCGGGACAGCCTCTTATCTGCCATCCCTGCCCAGCCTGGGGATGCCAGCACCAACACCCCCGGGATCCCGGAGCTCCAGGACACCGGTGGTGGATGGTTCCATGTCAGTGACAGCCCCAAATATCCCACATCCATTAGGATGGGCGTCTCCAGGGCTTGGCAGGGGCCAGTAGCACAAAGGGTCTTGGCCCCCCGCCGGGGGCTCCATTCAGCCCCCCACGGCCCAGCGATCAGAGGGGGCACTCCCAAAGCCGGGCGGTGACGGACCCGCTGCCCCGTAACGCCCTCTCCAAAGAGGATGGCGGGGCGGGCAAGACCCTGCCACAACCTCTGACCTCCCAAACCTCCATGGCACTGCCTAATCCCCCGGTGTCACCGTGCCCCCAAACCCTCCCCCAGCAGCCATGGGGTGTCCCTGGGGAGGGAGCGGGGCAGGGGCCCCGGCCGGGCGGGAGAAGCCGGCTCATTAGGCGATGCGCCCCAACGAGCACATTCCCTCCTGCTTCGCCATCGCCAATCCCGGCACCGGCAGAGCTTCCCCGGCTGGCCGGGAGCCTAATCCTATTTTAATTGCCGAGCACCGGAGCCAGGAGCCGCTCGGCATCACAGCCAGGGTGGCCTCCCTGGGGACCGTGCCCTCACAACCTTCCGCGGAGCTCCCACCGAGCCCCCCGGGACTCTCCTGGCCGCTGGCATCGCTCGAGGGCGCGGGGTAATTACAGCTCAACGCCCAAGGACACGAAACGATGGCGGGCAGGAGAGTCAACTGAGCCGTCAACTACCAGGAGCCCAAGGGCTGGCAACAAGGCGCGATGCTCTGCTCCGCCCGCGGCACCCCCGCCCGGCCGCATGCTCTGCAAAGCCAAACTCCCCCTGCAATGCCAATTTCGGGCTGCACTCGCAGCTCCGGCAGCTGTCCACCTTTACTGGCTGTCACCACCGGCCCCCATCGGGCAGGGGTGAGTGGTCCCCATTTATCACCCACCGGCACGGAGACCAGTGCTGGTCTCCAAAGCAAAAGGGAGATTTTGGGGGTTCTCGATAAACCGAGCGCCCCGAGGGACTCCTCACCCCACTCCAGCCCCCCAAATCCTCCCGACACCCCCAAACATCACCAGGGCACCAGCACGAAGAGTTAATGCCATTGCGACCCGAGCGGGTCACCTCCCCAGGTGCACCATCACTGCATTCCCCAAAACCAATTACAGGCGCTCTCACCTAATTAGATTCTAATTATGGGCTTGTAGCGCATTCAACATAATTAGCATGTAAATTACACGGCGTGTTTATATTCAATAACCGCGCTACTGCCCCCCCTACCCCCCCGGCTGGCGGAGCCAGCGCCTTTCGGGAGCCCTTTCTTCGCATGGGGGAGAATGAATTCACTTTAAATGCCGATGGAGAAGCCCAGCACTGATCCCAAGGGAGCCTGGCACAGCAGGGATAAAATCCCATCTCCATCCTGCAGCGTTTTATCCCGCAAATTTAGAAGCGTGCCCCAAATTCTGATTATGTTCCCTACTAATTTTTTTCCCCTACTCGAAATTTGAGATGCAGCTTTTTGGGTGCGCGTCAGAGGGGCAGGATGGGGAGCAATGCCGGGAGAGGCACAAGGGGCTGGATGCGTCCCCTCTCGTGGTTAAAGCATTTGTTGTTATTGGGGCTGATCAAAGAGCTGGGTGGGTCGTCCGATGAAAGCAGAATTGCTTATTTGTTTGAGCGTCACTCCGCTACCCCTTGATGGGTTNCCGCTCCCCCTTGATGGGTTATTTATGATGTAATTAAGCTAATTACATGTAATAAGAGAGTTTCCGTGGCCCCCAGCCAAGCTCTTTTCCCATTTAACCGATTCACAGGTGGGAGGAAACCGAAGCTGCCTTGCAGGGGCTTGGGAGATGAAATGACTCCTGTTCCCGCTTGCTGCCTTCCAGCCCCGATCATCTCCAGCCCCCCTGGAGCATCGCCCCGTGCCGGCAGGGGACAGGTGCTGCAGCCGCCCGGGTCAAATCCCTCGGGATGAAAGAAGTGCCGGCCGGGTGCTCCCCGCAGCCATCGCAGCCCGGCCGGTTGGGCGCAAGCCAAAAAAAAAAAAAAAAAAAAAAAAAGAAGAAAACCCACATTTTTTCAGCGGAAACCGCTGATTCATCCCCCGGCCAGCCCGCCCCAAGCGCTGGTGGGTGGATGTGCCCCAACATCCAGCAGCGCTGGCAGGGGGGACCCCGTCCCCGCCGAGCATCACTCCGCAGTGGTGACCAGGCTCTTGGCTGGGTCAGGGGATGCTCCAGCAACTTGAAATCCCCTTCAGGAAAGAACCTGGCTTCAGAAAAAAGGACTTTAATCGCCCCAAAAGCACAGTGCTGAGCTGCGGTGCCCCAACCCTCTGCTCTCTGGGCTTTTTTGTTTAATTTTTGGACATTATTTCCTTCCGCAGCCCTGAGGGGAGGGCACGGTGCCGGGTGGAAACTGCGGCTGCTCCAAGCCCTTTGCTCTGTGCCCGAGCGACACTGGAGCGGGGAGAACACCCGTGCCAGGACCCCAGGAAGGGCCATGCTGTTCCATAAGGAGCGTTGTTAATTTCAGGGATAACTAGCTTATTAGATATAGGCTTGGGGGGCTGAAATCGCACAGGGTTTTTGGAGGGGGGAGGGTTTAAGGAGCTTATGGAGCTTCGCAGCCGGAGCCAGGGAGCTCAGCCCCAGCAGCAGCCGGCCCCAGCGGGTGGAGGGGCCCTGCCGCAGCCCCCCACTGTCCCAGCCAAGGAAATCCTCTTAGGGGTCACAGGGTTCAGCCCCGTGTCCCCGCCCCCAGGGCACAGGAAAGGGGGCTGTGGCATCCCCCTGACCTTTACGGGGTCTGAGGAGCAGCATGGGGCACGCATCACGCCAGGGTGGGGACCAGCAGTGCCAGTGCTCCCAGCACGTTCCCAGCACTGGCTGTCCCCAAGCCCTTGGCCCTGCTTGCACCCCCCCGTACCCCCCCATGTTTATCCCACCCTGCTGTCACCAAGCAGTGCCCACAGCTGCAGCAGCTTAGGAGGGCGCCTGGGCGGCCCCCAGGACATGGTCCCCTGTCCGGGCTCCTCTCCAGCCATCTGCCACCCCCTGGCCCGGATCAAGCGTGCCGATATCCCCTGGCCACCGGCAGAGCTGCCAGCGGGGTGGGAGGGGAAACTGAGGCACGAGGCAGGCAGGAGCGAGGCCACGCAGGGGGCTGGCAGTGGAGCCCAGAAGAGACTCCGTGCTTGATTCATTCTTTTTAAAGTAATTTTTTTCCCCTGCAGGAACTGCCCTGCCTCTCACCCAGCCCCTCCCCACCAGGGCTGCCCCCGGCTGGACCTCAGCCACAGCTTTTCTGAGAGGTGCCAGCACGGCTGTTCCCCTCACTGTGGGGAGCAGCTCCTGTTTGGAAGCCCCACGGAGAGCCCTGACCTCGAGGGCTTCCCGCCATGATGCAGGGCCAGAGCCCACCCTTCCTTCCCGCACGCTTTTCCCACGCTGGACAGGGAGCAGGACACGGAGGGATGAATCACCATCACCATCATCATTATCATCACCTCCTGCATCCTCGTGGGGAATGGACCAGCCTCTCCGGTGCCCGAGCCCCCGGCCCGGAGGAAGGCCCAGAGGAGAGGGGGCCGCAGGATGTGTGCAGCAGTGTGGGGAGCGAGCGAATTGGTAGCACGGAGATGATTAAAAATATCCACCCTATTTCTGGCCGGCACTGGGCTGAGATCTGGGAAGAGCTGTTGGCAAAAGGGAGCTGTGCCGGAGCCGCTCCCAGCACTGTTCTTTCCACGCTGGTCACCTTCCTCCTGCCGACACTCGGACAGGAAAGCCTTGAGAGGAGGACAGACGTAAAGAGACCACAGGGGTGACGGGATGGGGGCAGGACTGACCCTGCCCGGCCCATCACCCTGCACCAGGGCACAGCAGCTCCGTTCCCACCCCTTTCCTATCACTTCAGTATTTTATAGCTGTATTTTTTTTTTTAATGCACTCAGAGACGCCGGGGCTCCGTGGAGGATGACGCAGGCCCCAGGGAGCTGCGACAAACCTCTGGCGCGCGATAACGAGCAAAGGCAAACAAACCCAGAGACGCTCCCGCAGCTGGCGGGGCTCCAGGCAGCGCGGCCGCCCAGGCAAGGCGCCGGGGGACACACTTGGGGACATGGCGGCTCCTTCCCCAGCACCCTGGCCACAAGGCCACCTCGATCCCACCCTGGCACCGGGGTGCTTTAGCCAGGGGGATGCTGTGGTGGAGACCTGCAGCCCAACCCCAGCAGCTGTGACTGCACAAACGGCCACCTGGTCCCCTGTGGCACCAGAGCCATCCCTGACAGCAGAGCCCAGCCCAACTCATCACACCGGCGTCCCCCAGCCCAGACCCGTCATGCCCAACCCCACTGTCTGCAGCTGCACTGGGGGATTTGGGGCCGGGCATTTGGGTATCATCCCTGCCTCTCCAGGGCTGGAAGGGGCTGGACCATCCACAAGTGCCACTGTCACCCCACATCTCATGGTCCTATGGCTTCAGGGAGGCTGCGGGCAGATTATCAGCTCAGGAAGCTGCTCACCAGCAGTTTGGTGTGCGGCCCCCAGCTGGCCCTCGAGGAAGACCCTGGGAAAATTCACCACTGCCACTCTTGTCAGACTACAGGCAGGAAAGAGGCAAGTGGCACCGCTTCCCAATCCCGATGTGCTTGGATCCAGCACACCACTGGCATTTCTTCTCCATGTGCCAGTGCAAATCAGTCCTCCTCCCACCACAAGTCCCCTCTCTAGGCAGCAAGGGCAGGGGCAGGCTCGCCAGACCACCTCAGGCAGGAGGGAGAAGGACTGGAGATCCCCAGCACAGCCAGGAACCATTGCTCCAACCAGCTGGGGCCAAAAAAAACCAACCCCAAACCAGCCCCTAACCTGTGGCACAGCAAGCTTAACCATGCCTATCCAGAATTAACCTCACTCCTGGAGCACACCGTGGCCGTGGGCACCGGGTCCAGCTGGTACTTTGCTGGAGCTTCCCCTCCCCACAGTGAGGAAGAGGTGTTTTAAGCCAGGGTGGGGAAGAACCTGCACAGCAGCTGAAGTGCCCCAGCGGCCCCCAAAACCCTCCAAAAACGCTGTTTGCAGAGGAAAGTGGCGCCTGCCTCTGGGGAGGAACTTGCTCACTGCTTTCCAGCCTGGACTTGTCCCCAGACTCTTCATACCAGCCATTTTTTCTGTCAAGACCAGCCTGTAACACCCATGGCTGCTGCTGCTTCACTGTGTTTGCCGTCAGCCCCCCGGCCCCTCCTGCCTGGCTCTGCCGTGCTCACCTTCAGCTCTGCCCCCACATCCGTGGGCTTGCAGGTTCAGTAGGTGACCAGGGGGCAAAGGCACGGTGGGACAGCACGGGAGGGGCACAGGCAGCACAGCCCCAGCTCTCCCACGGACCCCAAGGGCAGGCAGACATGAGACTCCTCGTGTCTGTCACCTCCCGACACACATCCAAGCAGGAGAGCCCCCAGCAGGGACAATTTCCGTTCCGCTCCTCAAGGTTTGCAGCCCTCGGACCTGCCTCATCAGCCCCAGCCTGCCCTGCTCAGCAAGCTCGAAACAGGAGCTCAGGACAAACCCCTCCACCAATGTGCACCCCAAAGCTGACCCAAGGGTCCCCCCCACAGCTCCTAGAGCGGCTGGGTGGGCTCAGCAGCCCCGGTACGAAAGGGTTAAGCCCCTTCCCCCCACCCAGCACCCTCCCCTCCTGCCTCTCCCGGCTCCCTGCCAGCTCCCAGGCGTTAATACCAGCTGGGGGGGTCGGGGCGGCGTCAAGCTGCTGTCTGGAATCGGGGTGCTGCCGGGGGGGCTTCCCGCACCTCAGCACCCAGCTCTGCCAGATGGAGGGAGCCACCCACCCACAACAGGAAGCGTACTGGGGGGACCAGGCAGGCTACCAGCCCCCCGAGACTGCGTGTGCTGGTGCAGCTTGGGAGCTCAGCCACACCTGAATATGGATCCCCATGGAGATTTCTGAGGGTGCAGATTGCTGATGCCCCCCGAGCGAGGAGGAGGAGGAGGAGCCTGTACGTGGGTGCCCGTGGTTTCCTCCATCTTGGGGTCCCACCCTGCCCCCCACTCCAACAGCCAGACTCTTACCTTTGAAGGAGAGCTGGACCCTGGGGGTAGCGAAGCCGTGGTCCTTGGGATGGGCAGCCCGCCAGCCCAGAGTCAGCAGGGTGGCCCAGAGGAGGACACCGACCACGGGCATGGTGGGCACGCACCTGGGCGCCGAGATCGAGGGGAGTCTGGGGGAGCCGAGCCTGCCAAGGAGGGCACACGTGGGAGGGATGTCAGTTCGCTGCACCCGCCACCCCCCGAGGGGGTACGAGCCCCACATCCCGCTCTCCATCACCCGCTGGCACGCAGCATCCTCCGGGGAGGACGGGGAGCCCGCCCCGGGAGGCTGAACTCCGCTCTGCAGACTGGGGGGCAGGGGGCACGAATCGGGGGGCCGCAGCCTCACCTCCTTGGGTGCCCAGCCAAGCGCGCAGGGCGAGGCAAGCACGGTGAGAGCCGCTGCAGCACCCTCCTCCACCCCAGCCGGCGAGCCTTGGCCAGGTGAGGAGCATCCCTCCATCCCTCCTCACGCCTCCCCTCGGCTGCGGCATCCCCAGCCCCCCACTGGGCTGGCTCCCCCTGCCCCGGCACCCAGAGGGGTCCCACTCCCAGCCCTCGCCTCCCCACCTCTCCTCCCAGCCCCCAGCAAAGCCACAGCAAGCAGAGCTGGGATCAAATCTTTCCAACATGAAGGAAATCTGGACTTCATTATTCCAAGAACGTACAAAAAAAAAAAAAAAAGGGATTTTTTTTTTTCATAAATAAAAGAGGAAGAAAAAGAAGAGGGGAAAAAAAAAAAAGCCCTGCCTGTGTGCCAGGCAGCTGGACTCCCTGGGGCTCCGGCACTGAGCGGAGTCCGCCAAGCTGCCTCCAGCAAGCCACACACGCACCCCGGCACGGCACGGCGTGCGGTGCCCCCCGCGCACCCCACTGCCCCTCCGGGACGCACCGTCCCCTGGGTCAGGCCCCTCTCCCGAGGCAGCCCCCTCCTGGGGGTCTCCACGTCGCTTCAGGCAGGATTTGGGAGGAGGCCCGCGGAGGGAAGCCCCCCAAGTCCCCAGGGAGCGGCATGCCTGGGTGGGATGCACTGCCGGGTGGGCTCGGGCACGTGGGGAGTGTCCGGCCAGCCCGGCCAAAGGGGGTCAGTTCTGTGGGAACGGGGGTCCCCACCGTGACGCCCCCGTGAAGCCATGCCCTCCAGGGCTCTGCCAGCTGCCACCACACAGCCCCACAGGGGACAGGCACACCCAAGGAGCAGGACGGATGGCCGGGAACCCTTTGGGGCACCCTGGAAAGAGATGCTGAGCCGCAAGAGGGGCAATCCCGCACCCCGCCCGGGTGGTCTGACCGGCCTCTCCTGCAGTGCACAGCACCCACACCACCAGCCCCAGCCCCGAGCAGGGCAAGGGCAGCAGCACTGTCACCAGCAGCGGAGCAAGACCCCGAGTGTGGTGGCACCGCCATTCCCTGGGGCTGCATTTTTTTTTTCTCCTTCTTGCCTTTGGGGTCAGTAAATATTTCAATTTGCTCCTCTGCCCCTGAGCACACCCAGCTCTGCTCCATTGTACTGGTATTCGGTCCCTTTTCAGGCTGCCTTCCCCCTTCTCCCACCCATTCCCAGGCTCTGCCCTTCCCATCAGCGCCAGGCCGGGACAGCCTGCACCCCCAATTCCTCCACCAGCCAAAACTCCAGTTGGTTGCAGTTAAATAACCCCCC
>VXBT01013174.1:98689-129312 GCA_013400235.1 Oriolus oriolus
GCTCCGGCCCTTTGTTGCGGGGCGCAGGCGGTGCCCCGCGGTGCCGTGCCAGCCCGCCGGTGGCTCGCCGCACCTCCGCAGCCCACCACCCTTCCGCCGGTCCCGGGAAGGAGGCGGATAGATAAGTGCCGTCCCTCCTTTGTCTGCCGCGGCGGGGGGCGGCCCGGGGCGGCGGGGGCTGCGGGGGGCCGNTTGTGAGAGCTCCGGCTCCGGTGAGAAACTGTCTCCCACACACGGCATCTCCAAATGCTGCGAGTGGGGCGCCGTCCCTGGCCCCACCTTGCTCATTCTGCCGCCCCCACCCCGAGTACCCCCACTGGTGACCCCCGGCCTTCAGCCCCGGGCAGACAGGTGACCCCTACCCGCTCTGGCTGCACAGCATCCCGCGGCCCTGGGACCTGTTGGCACCCGGGTGATCCTAGCTCAGTACGTGTGCCCTGGCATCCCTCCGCTCCAGGATCTGCTGGTTCCTGGGTATCCCTTCCTGGGACCATTCTCCCCCTGCACCCGGTGGTCCCTGCCCGGCACCATCCCCCCTGCACACCCAAGGCAGTGACTGGCAGGTGCTGTGCAGCTGAGCTCCGTAGCTCTGCTCTGGTCCTTCCTGCCTGAAGGGGACACCTTGCAGTCCCCCAAATGCCAGGCACGTGTCTCAGTTCCTCTGCTCTGTTTCTGCCAAGCTGGCGGCCTCTGCCAGGGCCTCCGCACCCAGATATGGGTGCAACCCCCTGCAAGCACCACAGAGCTTGGCCCCATGCCCCCCAGTCCCAACAGGACCTTCCCCCTTGGCCTCAGAGGTCCTATCCACAAATTTGCAGCCTCTCCTTCTGCTAACCTGCTCCCAAATGGGGTAAGGAGGAGTTAAGGGCGCTGAAAAACCACAACAATGGGTGTTGGAGGGGATCTAAGACCCATCATGTTCCTCTGAGCCAGGCTCCCTGGACAGGAGCAGGGCAGGGGGACCCAAGGCATCCCTGCACAGGGACCAGGGAATGGAGAGCAGTAGCCACCCACAAGCAGACGCTGCTGCTGGAAAAATCCCTCCCCTGAGCACAGACCCCCACCCTGTCCCAGTGCCCCTCCATCCCCCCAGTTACCCCACAGGAAGAGGGGAAGTTTCGCAGGGCAGGGTTTCCACCCAGGCAGGGTCACCTTGTCACCCAGGCACTGCTGGCGCTTGGGAAGGGGGCAGAGGGGGTGTCTGCTCCCAGCCCCACTGCGATCTGCCCCCTGCTGCCTCTTCTTTTTCCAGGGATGGCTCCACAGAAATAAGCTGGCGCCGTCCTTCACCCTCACACATCTCCTCTGTCTTCCTCTGAAAAATGAGGAGTTTGTCGCCGGATTCTCATCACCAGCCGCTCTGTGTGCGGGAGGGCGGCAGCGACGGCCTCAGCCAGCAGCACAAATAAATGGCCCGAAACACGATACGCGGGAGCTCCCCGGGATAAAAGAATTTCTAAGGAGAGGTTTTATTTTCCCCTCGGAGCCCCAGTCTCTCGTGATCTGGTCCAAACACAAAGGCTGTCCTGAATTTCCAGTCTCACTTTCTCTCCTGGCAGCTGGTGAGCTGGGTGATGCTTTGGGGCACCTTGTCCCCTGTGTCGGCGCATCGGCACACCGGGCTGCGGTGGTGGCAGGTCACCCGGCCCCCCCAGGCACTCCAGGGCCTCTGGGCTCCGGTGCAGCCTCCGGTTTCAGTTCTGGGGGTGGTGACACACATTTGGCAGCAAATTAAACTGGGCCAGCCACAGCCAGAGGCTGCTTTCAGCCCCCCTGTACTACCTGCCTGATGCTGGAGGGGCTGCGGGTGCTCCCTCAAGCTGTGTTGGGGTGACGCCAGGCAGGAGAGGGAGCGCCCAGCCCTGCCCCAGGCCACCCTCCCAAGACCTGGCCCCAACAACAGGTGGGGGTATCCTGGAGACCCCCAGAGGAGCAGCTGGGTCCCCACTATCCCCTCTCATCCCCATGATCCATGTCTCGCTGGCACGGAAAGGGTCCTGGACTTCCCGGTGTATCATTAACCCAGAACTGAGCCATTAACTCTCCCAAGTCCCCATAGTTATAAATCAGCCTTCCCGTAACTTCCTTCTCCCCTGCTGCAGTTTAAGCCCGTGGCTTCCTGTCCTAATTAGCCAGCGAGGTTAATTGGCCCCCAGCCTCTTTACACTTCCAAGCCTCTCTGAGGGGTGGGTCACTGCATCCTCTGTTCGTGCACTGACCCTCGGACCCTTCCCCTCTCCAGGAGCTCTTCCCCTAACACCAGGGATGGGAAGTGCTGACGTGGCCACATCCATGCCATGGTTGAGGGTGACTGCCTGCCTACTGCAGCTCCTGCAAGCTGCTTTTTGCCTCCTCAGCCCCTGCCCCAGGCCTGGGGTGGATACTCGCCACCTACCCAGCACCCTATCCCTGTCTTCATTCCTGTTCCTGTCCCAATTCCTATCCCCATCCCCATCTCCATCTCCATCCCCACCCCCATTCTCATCCCTATACCTGTTCCCATTCTCATTTCTGTCCCTTTTCCTGTCCCCATTCCCATCCCTATCCCTGTCCTCATTCCCAGCTCTGTCCCTTTCCCTGTCCTCACCATGATTCCTGTCCTCATTCCCATCTCTTTTCCTGTCCCAATTTCCATTCTCATCCCTATCCTTGTCCTCATCTCCGTTTCTGTGCCCATTCCCTCCATTCCCAGCCTGTCCCCTCTCCTTCCTGAGGCCCTGCTGCATGGCGGTGCCAGAGGCCCCCAGCAGCTCTCGGATGCCTCGGCTCAGCCTGTGCCAGCTTCGTGCTCTGGCCATCTGTCCTCCACCTGCCTGTCGTCTCACGCCTCCTCCTCGGGGCCAGGGGTCCCCGTCTCGCCTGCCCCAGCCTGGGGATGCCAGCGGGCACCAGGGTGGGTGTCCTCGGGCAGTCCGACGGTGCCAGCAGGGAGCTGGGCAGTAGTGGCAGTGCAGCACTGCAGAGATGCCTGGACCAGATTTGATGGCCTCTCTGAGCCAGCCTGGGGACCAGCCCACTGCCACCCACCCCAGGGAGCCTGCACGGACCTGAGGACCTGCTGAGCCCTTCGGGTCGTGCCCCAGTACCAAAGTGTCCCCCAGCACCCTGGGTGCCCTCGGTGTCACCTCCCGGGCGGTGCTGCCATCCCCTGCCGGGCTGGCAGGCATCGCCTGCCGTGTCCCGCTCTGGGGGAAGCATTCCTGCTTTTTATAACCCTGCTGAGGCTCCCCAGCTGCCAGCCCCGTGCCAGCCTGCCTGCCCTGCTGCCCGCACTGCCTTCCTGCCTGCCGCCTGCCTGCCCGGGCACGGCCGGGGAGGGGGTGGCGGGGGCCGGGGGCTGCAGGGCCCGTCCGACCTGCACAGCTGCATAGCTTGTCTCCAGCTATTAAACAAACTCCTCCATCTCCCCCCTCCTCCCGGTCCCCTTCCCGCCGCCAGACGCTGCTTAACCCTCTGCTGCCCCGCTCCTCGCCCCGCAGCAGCAGGAAGCGGCGGCTGCCCCTCGCTGCCCGCCGCAGGTTTGACTCGCAGGAGCGACCCCCGTGCTGCCAGTGCCCCCATGGCCCGCTGGGCAGCGAGGGTGGCCACCCAGGTCCCCAGGGTGCCCGCATCCTGGGCACCCACCCTGTGGGCAGCGCAGGAGAGCTGGGAGCTGGGGCTGGGAAGGGCAGGGGCTGGGGGATACAGGCAGGGGCTGGGGGATAGAGGCAGCGGCGTGCAGGCAATGGTGGCTGCAGGAAGAGAGGAGCGGTACTGCAAGGCACTGATGGTGCTAGGACTGGAGGGGAGGCAGAGGGGTGAGAGGTGAGGGGCTGGACCTCCCCTGACCCATCACAGCCCTCCGCCTTTCCCACCCCACTGTAGGAAGCAATGCTGGGGGGTGCCCCAGCCCCGCGAGAGGTCCAGCTGCAGATCCCCCCTGCGGACGTGGGCCAGTAAAGGAGGCGGGAGGGCACAGCGGCCCTGGGGTTCCCCCAGGGGTGGCTGCTGAGGCCCGTACACCCTGGTGCACGGAGACAGCAGTGCCACAGAGTCCGCTTCCAGTCTGGCTTAGCCTGGTAATGCCACGAGAACAGCCTCCATCCCCCAGTCCCCACCAGCTGCCTGTACCCCCCCGCTCCAGCTCTCAGAGACACCAGCTTCGCACGGAAACCTGAGCAGCTCCCAGCTCGGGAACCGCTGCAGGGGATGGGATGCGAGGGAGGAGCAGGATCTGCCCCTCCAGGCTGAATTGAGACCTCTGGAAGGGCTGACGTGGTGATGCCACGCTCTGCTGCCAGCATCCTAGGACACTGTGGAACGGACAAACCCTCTCTGGCCTCTCCAGGACCTCCCTGATTGCCCTCTGCCTCCCACGCTCCCTCCCCCAGATGTTTGGGATATCTGGTCCTTTCCCGCTCCAGCCCAGTGACAAATGCTTGCCTGAGCGCGGTTTATTATTGTAAGAGCCTGGAGCTGGGTCTGGCCAACTTTCTGCCTGGGGCTAAGCCAGCAGCTGCAGGGTACCCTTCGGCACAGCCACCCTAGGGACGAGCCATGCCTGCCCCGGGCACTCTCTGCGTGCCAAGGGGTGGGAACGACCCCCTGACAGTGCCCAGCACCCTGCGGGCACGAGGAGCCCAGGGCAAGCCCCCAGTCCCAGGCAGGTACGAGTGTGGGTGCTCCACTCTTCAGCTGGCAGTGCCGGGAGAGGTGCGGGGGGTTTGCTGAGACCCCCCCCAAACCCCCCGGTGTTTCTCCCCTGCTCCGCTCCGCGGATGGGCTGTCGTGGGCTGGAGCAGGGCGGGCTCGGTGATCGATGGCCGAGGCGTGGGCTTGCCAAGCCCTGCGTGTTTGGAAGGCGCCGTGTTTGTCTTGGCAGGAGCAGGGATGTCATCTCCTCCGCCTCGCACCGTGACGAGCTGGGAAAGCCAACGGGGGGCTGTGCCGGAGCGGGTGCCCCCGTGGGTCCCCTGGCAGCAGCAGAGGGGTCTGACCCAGAGGGGCAGAATGAGGTCCCGGTGAGGCGAGAGGACAAGCAGAGGCACCCAGTGGGCGTGTCGAGGGTGACGTGGGGACAAACTGAGCCTGTTATCCCCTGGCAGAGCAGGTTTGGCCGTCCAGGTGTGCCCCGCACCCGGCAGAGCTGCCCCTAGCCCGGGCACTGAGGTGGGGCTGCCCGCAGGGTCAGCGAGCCCTGCGCTCTGCTGGTGGGGAAACTGAGGCAGGAGGGCAGCACCGGCTGGGAGCAGGGCCACGGGACAGCGGGCTGAGGGGCCAGGAGCAGGACAGGCACAGGGAAGAGCAGTCGCTCGGGCAGGGAGCAGCCCGGCCGGAGCTCTGCCGGGAAAGGGGTGCAGTGGGGACATGAAAGGTGGTGACGGATCGATGTCCAGCCCAGCGCCGACGGCAAAGGCGTTTGAAGAGCAGCTCCCGCTGACGGCAGCGAGGCGCTTGGCGGTCGATAGCCGCCTGGAAAGGCGGGGTCAGGTCCTGCTGGGGGTCCCCAGGCACAGCAGGAGATGGTGAGAGAGGGGAGATGAGTGCCGTGGTGGTGTCTGCAGTGTGATGTACTGGTGGGCACGGGGCTGGGGGAGGCTGAGACTCCTGAAATGGGAACTGCTGAAGTCAGCGCTGCCCCCAGGGCTGAGGCTTTTCACTTCCCAACTGCAATCCAGGAGGCCTGAGATGAGAGTGCCGAAATGCCAGCCCTGCCCAGGACCGTGGGCAGGGGATGGCTGGCACTGCCTGCACCAAACCTGACCACGGGGACCCATCCTGCTCTGCCCCCATGACGGTCTCTGAGACAGAGGGACAAGTGGGATGCCCATTCCTCGCTGCAGTGCTGAGGTCATCCATCCTTGCAACTCTCCACACTTCAGAGAAAGAAGCCATCACCTGCCTTTGTGTGATGCCAGCCCCATCTCACCCATCCTTCAGCCTGGCCCCACCAGCACAGCCCCAGGCTCTGCAGCAGCAGGAGCATCGTGGTGCCCACGCCTGGCCAGGACTGAGAATTCCTGGTGCCCTCTGGCTCACGTGCACCACAGCATGGTGTGGGACCACACCTGTGTCACTCCACACGTTACCGTGGAAATGGGCAGGAGCTGTGCCGATGGAAAACAGACCTGGACAGGTGGCTCCGGGCCCCAGTGAGCCAGTCCCAGTGCCCCCACTTTGCCATGGCGTGCTCTGGGCACCCCTTGCAGTTCCCTGTGCCCGGGGGGCTGGTGTAGGGGGACACAGGGGCACAGGGGTGTGCACAGGGTGGCAGAGATGTGTCACCATCTGGCTGCGTCACCTCCAGCACATCCCCATGCACACCAAACTTACAAATACCAGAATTTTGGAGGGCTACGAGATCCTTTTCCTGTTTTAGGGAGAGGCTGGGGTCATGAGTGGGACCATTGTGGCTGCAGTGGCCATGCAGGAGGTGGCACCAGGGGCCAAGCCACTGGGCCAGGAGGAGCGTTATCTTCAGGGCAAGGGCTCCATCAGTCAGCATCCAGAGACTCTGGATTGCCCTCCATTGCTGCCTGGAGCCATTTCCGGCCCCCTCAAATACAGGGAGATGCTCGATGATGTCTGCGTGAGAAGGACAATGGAATAACTCAATAGTTTTAAGATAACTTCCCAGTTTTCTGAGGTGTCCAGGGGCTTTCATGACATGGGAAGGCAGTGTGGGCAGAGGGTGGGGGCCAGCAGCTCTGTGGCACAGCCCTGACGTGCCGGTGTGCCACGTAAGTGGGTCAGTGGTACAGCTGTGGGCATTGGTGCGCACAGAGGAGCTGGAAAGGACAGGACAGAGGCAGCTGGAATGGCTCAAGGGCTGGAAGAAACTGGGACACATCCATGCACGTGGGTCCTCCCAAAGAAGTTGGTCCAGGAGCTGGATCAGCTCACGGGGATAAAAGAGCACCAGGAAGTTGGAGAGGATTTTTTGGCCGCGTGACTCAGCGACCTCTCAGCTCCAAGATCCTTCACTGGGATGTGTCCAGCGGTGGCTGCCTCATTCCAGCAAGGACAGATGGATGGATGGCCACAGCCTGGCTTGGCCCAGCCACCCCCAGCATCCCTCTGGGGTGGAGGAAGGATGGTCAGCCCAGCCCACACTGGGTTTGTGGGGGGAATATTGGGGGAGGGGTTCTCTATGGAGACTGAGGGAATTGGGAGAGCCCCATCCTGACTCGCCACCCCTCTCCCAGAAGCACAACCTGCCTCTCCCTTTCCCAGCAAAACCCCGTGGAAATGATGCTCCTGCTCCCGGGTCGCCGTGGCAACCGGCAGGCCCAACAAGAAGGGGAATCAGGATCCGAACCCCATCGCTCCCTGCACCCGGGACCACTTCCCAGCACTTGCACAGCTCCATCGCCCCAGGGCTGGCTCCTTGCTGGGGGGCTGCCACCTCTCCAAGGTCAGGCTCCAGCCGAGGGTCAAGGGAGGCCCAGGCAGCCGATGCTGGCACGTGCCTCGTGGGAAGCTGTCTCCCTGCCTTGCCCTTCACCACGTCCCTCCCCAGCTGCCGCCTCAACTTCAAAGCCACTAAAGGCCACATGGCCTGGAGCATCTTCTCCGTATCACTTCCAGGGAGAAGAAGATGCTTTGAAACCCCCTGGCCCTTCTCCCCTCCTCTGCAGGATAATTTCCATTTTTTTCAAAACCCCACAAAAAAGGAGCCTTTTTCCTCTTTGTTTCTCTTCTCTCTCTCTCTCTTTTTTTTTTCCCCTTGTCTTTGTCAGCTAAAAATATGCAACCCACCAGGGAGGGCGGGCGGGGGGAGCTGCTGCTGCACCGAAGGTTAGCGCCAGGCCGGGCTGGAAGAGCCTCTGGAGGGGAATGCAGGTGCTCCCCACCACCTTTTGGGAGCGGTCCTGCCCCAGAAGGCCCCCTCTGCTCAGGCCGGGGGTCGGGGAGTGCTGAAGGCATGCTTGGGAGGCAGCAAAGTTTGAAGGCAGAGCTTGCTCGGGACTTGGTGTGACACGACGCTCAGCGAAGGGGCCAGAGACAGATCTGTCTGTCCCGGTTGTTTCCCAGGGAGCTGGGAGATACCCAGGGATGCCCATCATCCGGGGGCGGGATGTCCAGGCACCCCGTGGGGGGGTGACCCCGCAGGGCAGGGATCAAAGCAGCCGGGGGCAGCCCGGCAGCTCCAGGCTGGAGCGTGGGAGGGAGGTGGGCGGCCGTGGCGAAGGAAGGATGTGATTTACCTAATATCCCGCTCCAACCGCAGAACGGATGGAGGAGAAAAACATCCCAGGGGCTCGATGTCTCGGGGAGATGCTGTCAGGGGTTGAGAGGCACCGAGCGGTGCCAAAGCCAGCTGGGAAATTAAATTGGGATGAATCATCCAGAGCCGGGAGCGTTCACCTGAGCTACAAACCTGCCACAAATTCCGAGAGAACACATTTCCCAGCTCCCGGGGTTGCAATCTTAAGACTCGTCCAGCTTTGCAGGAAGGTGACAGACTTCAAAACTGGCTTACTATTTCTTCCCGCCCCCCTTCCTCTCCCCCTCAAGCACGGGAATGTTGCAGCAGGATGTCTCGGCGTGGGGGTAATGACCAGCCACGGACTCCCCTCCGGAGATGGTGACCCGGCAGCGGGATGCCGGAGCCAGGACTCCCCGGCAGGACCGATCCGTGGGCGTCCTGCAGGGCTGAGGGCGGGCGCTGAGAGGGAGGAGGCAGGCGGGAGACGGGGCTGGGTTGCTGCAGCGCAGCGGGATGGGACACCGAGAGCCGGGGGAATCTACCGTGCAGTCAAACTTGTTGAGAAGGCAGGACACAGACAGTAGGAAAAAATTTCCAGGGCAGCTGTGGGTCAGGGGATTTACTGGCGCCCTGGGATGGAGGTGTGAGAAACAGGGAGGTGACAGAGTTGCTGCTGCTACTGAAGTGGGGAGACACGGACACAGGGTGCACCAGATAGTGCTGCTTGAGCTGGGGGGGGGCCTCCGTGGCTTGGAGGGCTGGGGGCAACCCATTCAGAGGATGCCTTGGCTACTTCAAACAAGCTGGCAGACCCCAGACCCGCGGGGCAGCTCGGGGCGGGGGCGGGGGGATGTGATTTATGGAGCGGGGGATTAGGCAGGAGGAGGCGGCGGCAGCGGGACACACATGGCAGGCGCTGACGGAGGGGAAAGGGCTGCCGGAGCAGGACGGGGGTGTGTCCCAGGTGGCTAGGACAGAAATTCCTCAGCCTTCCCTAGAGCTCGGATTTACCCCGTGGAGACGAAGATGGCTCCGCCGGGCAGCAGGGGGCTTGGGGCACGGCTGCTCCCGGGAAAGCATCCTGGTGCTCGGCTGCAGGCAGGGAGCAGGGTACCTCCCAGCTGGGGGGCTGTCTGGACAGACCTCCCGCGGCCCAGGCATCCACCTCTCCTCCCCAGAGGAGACACGAGGGAGGGGAGGCGTTTGGCAGAGGGTAAACTGAGGCACGGTGGGGGTTGCCTCTCCCCGTTTCATGGGTCAGGACGTGGCGGCTCTGGGATTCCCAGCCACAGCTCATCTGGGCCCTCAGGAGCTGGTGGGACCACGCGGCTGCTCTGCTGCCTGACGGACACTCCGTGTTCGGAGAGCCCTCACCACCTCCGCCGGATGGCGATGTGCCCGTGGGAGCAAGGACATCCCGGATCCTTCCCGCGCGCCCGGGCAGGTGGCGTCGGGTGTCCGCAGCTGCGAGCCGCCTTTCATCCCCTTCCAGGCCGGGGTTCGCTTTCCGTCACCTGCTGCCCTCCCGGACGGAGGCCAAGAGCCCGCGGGCAGCGCCGATGTGCGAGACGTGGCCGCTCTGCCCGCACGTCCTCCGGCTGGAGGGGGGGCAGCGTCCTGCCCGAGGCAGCGTCCTGCCCCACGCACCCCACCGCCGGCTCCTCGCCTCAGGGTGGGCATAGCTGGGACGGACCCTGGAGAAGCCCCAGCCCAGAGACAGCAGCTCCACGCACTTTGCCTGCAAAACTTTGCGTTGTCTCCAGTCGCTGCAGCCAGAGGGAAGAGCAGGGGAGAGGGCGGCGGGCGGTGTGGGTGCTGCTGCAACACACGCGGTCAGCAGTGTGCGTGTCCAGGCACACGTGGGAGCTGTGCCAGCGCGTCGGTGGGGAGATGCAGACACAGAGACCTCCCTGTGGATCTCTGAGCGGGCACTGCACGCCTGTGAGACTGCAGCATCCCTTCTGCTGCAGTGTTGCTCAGCGTGCGCAGCCTAATGAGGCGGCACAGCGGAGCTGATTGAGGGGACAGACAAGCGGAGCTCGTCATTAAGGAAGGCACTGCAGCAGGTACCGGTGACAAGAGGCTGCCTTGTCCCCCCGGGCTGATGGCAGCCCCCGCAGGGGACAGTGACAGCCTGAGTCCCCAGGAAAGATGGCTGAAGATGAGCATCCCACGTGCTGTAGCCCTCGCCCAGGGCCAGCTCCATTAGCAAAAGCAGTCAGGGAGTGGGAATTGCTGCTGCCTGCACGGAGGAATGAATCTGCCAGACCTTGCACGATAGGGCTGGCAGTGGATACCAAGTCCTGGAGCTGGTGGCTTGTCTACAGCCCTGTTTGCATCCTGTCCTCAGCACCTTCCACCTGGAAGACGTTCCTGCTGATGCACGCTCGCACAGCATGACGATGCGCTGGCTGCCAAAGCTGCCCCCTCAGCTCCCACCATTAGGTTCTAGAGCGAACATGCAGCAGAGGGGACAGAACAGCCGGCTCCCAGCAGCATGGTGAGACTGTGCCAACAGCCCACAAGGACGGGGAGCCTTGCTCAGGGCTGTCAGATTCTCGCTAGAGAAACTCAGAGATCTGGAAAGGAGCCTTCACCGCCTTCATAGCCAGGAGCTCCCACACTCCGCCTCCCTCTTCAGCTCTCTTGCTGGCCATGCCTCTCCCTGGGGGGCCATGTCCTCACAAGACGTGTCCGCAGATCCCCCCTTGGAACCTGGCCGTTCCTATGGGCATCTCCACCTGGAGGGCTGCGAGTGTGTTGTTCTGTCCCTTCCAGTAGGTGCTCACTCTGAAACCTAATGGTGGGGCAAGAGCCTGTCCCGAAGGCAGGAAGGGATCCTGCTGGAGCAGAGTCCAACCCTCTGCCTTCTGCCTCCTCCCTCCCACCAGTGCAGCCCTGCGTGCCCTGCCCCAGCCGCCAGTGCCGCAGGCAGAATAAAACCTTCCGGAGTGAGCATCCCCCTGACCGGGTTGGCTCCGCTCCCTGATGAGGGGCTCAGTCAGTAACTGCTGGGCCCCTGTCAGGGGCACCTGGGTGTTTACGAGTCGATAACCTTATCACAGACACATCCCGAATTAAGCTTGTTAGCTCTTTATGACAAACAACATATGGGCTGGGGCCAGCGTGCTCCTCAGGCCCGCGTGCTCCCCGGCAGCCGCGCGGCCCGTGGGGCGGCGCAGGCAGAGAACAAGCGGCCCTGTGTTCGCGCCGGCCTCTCCCTTCCCTGCACAAAACGGACCTTCAACCCCACGGCTTCGCCGACCCTCCAAACCATAATATTAATCCTGGGTTTCTCCTCTGGACTGGGGTGAGCGGGAGGGGGGCTGGGTTGGACAAGGTTGTCAAGGCTTTGCCGGTGCTAAGGATCCCCTTCCTACTCCTACAGGGTCTGGGGCAGCACAAGAGAGACCTGTGGTCTGTTGAGGGCTGGGACATGAAGGGATGGTAGAGAACAGCCACTGTACTCTCTGTGGGAAGAAATTATGGGACAGCAGTGCAACAAGCTGTAGAGTCTGTAACACCCAGGGGTTACGCAGGGCCTGTGACCCACCCTGGGATGGTTTCTTTGTCCATCACCTGGCTGGAAGCTGGAGATATCCATCCATCCATCCATCCATCCATCCATCCATCCATCCATCCATCCACCCACCCCCACAGGCATAGCAGGGTGCTAGCAGGGTACCCTGGCATGACTCACCTGGGTATCCACCTCACCATCAATCCTTGTCTTCATCCCTCCTGCTCCCCCGTCTATCCACCAGACATAAACCCTTGCCTTCGCTCCTTCTTCTCCCCTATCAACCCACCTCACCATCCACCCTTGCCTTCATTCCTGCTCCAGCCCATCTCTCTGCTCTCCCTAAGCTTTGGGTGCTCACCACCTGCCAAAACTCATTAATTACCAGCCCACGTCTCTGGGGCCAGACCTGTTAACGGGGTGCAGGCAGAGCACCCGCTCACTCCCCCTCCTCACAGCTCTGCGGTTCTTATCTCCAAGATCCCACCTTGCTGGCGGAGGAGCGAGGCAGGACGCCGCTTCCCTGGGGAATGGCAAGCCAAGCGATAACGAAATCGCAGTGCGAGGAGAAATTACCTTGCCTGAATTTTAAAAACTTCTCACTGAGGTTGCCGTGGTAACTGAAAGGTGCATCACGTTGCTCTGACAACCCTGAAACAGCCAGGTTTTTGCCTGGTGGGCTCCGAAGCGGCAGGTTTTGGGGAGGGAGGAGCCCAGTGTGGTGGGGAGCAGGGATGTTCAGCCCCGAGCACCCAAGACAGAGATGTCTCCCTCCCCATAGCCACCAGCTGCATCACTGCCCCACCACCATTTCCAACCTCTCCCCATCCATCTCTCCCAGAAAACAATGGAGGAAGAGGACTGAGGAGCTCCAAGCCCAATCATGCTGTCCTCTGAGAAGGCGGCAGGGTGGTGGGATGGGCTCCGGGTTGGTCCACCCTGCTGTAAACATCCCTGGCACTGCAGGAGCTGCTGGGAGCCCCAGCAGGCAGCCTGGGGACCTCTCTGCACCCTGTTTGGGGAATGGGTTGTGCACCCAGCACGCCTTTGGGCTCCAAAGACCCCAGGCGAGTGCCAGCAGCATTGTCCCAGTCCGTGTAAATCACTCTGCCACGGAAATAGCCCCAGTGGGGTTGAAAAATAGCAGGTGACTCACGCAGAGCAAAGGGTCCAAAATAGCCCCTCCGGAGCACTCCTAAAATTAGTCTCCCTCCCGGGAGGTCCCAAGCGCTGTGTCCTTGCCAGGGCACAGCCGCGGTGTTGAGCCTGCCTGGCTGCTGCCACCACGGCCACTTCCTTCTGGGGTGGGGGACACAGGGCTCCCTTTGCTGGTCCCACCCCTCCAGTATCTCCTGAAAACCCACCCTCGGGTGTGGCTGAACCGCGCATCTCTGAGTCTCTGTCAGATCCATGTGGCTCCTGTGGCTGTTTCTCGGGGGATGCCCCATGCAACACTCACGGCTCCCAGCAAGACCCAGGCACTGCAAAACGCGGCTTTGGAAGCTGTGAGCTAGCAGGGTACCAAGGACTCGCCCCCCACCCTGCTCCTTTTGCTTGGATTTCGGTGGGAGGGATGCCGAGGCAGCAGATCAGGTGTTTTCCAGCGACAGCGAGTCCCGCAGACATTCGGGTTTTCCCACACCAGCCCGCCCACCTCGTTGTTCCACCACGGCAGGGCAGCACCAGCCTGCTGCTCCCACCCGCTGCCGGTGCTGGGAGGCGTGCGGGCCTGGGGGGACACACGGAGGGACCCCGGGAGCAGCATCTGCTCTGCTGGCGTGGCCGGGAGTGCTCCCCATGCCGGGCCATCGCTCCTGCGCGGGTGAGATGTACCCAGTTAATTAGAGGAAGGGATGAATAATTCCTTTTTATAATGCAACGTCGCACGGCAGATGCCGTCTGCCTCGGCGCGCCGCGCGCGGGAGCCCGCGTTATTCTGCTCTCAGCAGAGTTATTTATATACTGGGACATTTTTCAAAGCGCCGCTTTGATGGTCTTCCACCAGCTCGGAAAAAAAAGTAGTCCATCCCAAAATAACCCGAGTGAAAGTCACAGCTCTTCATTACGCGGAGCTTCAACCGGGGGGCTCGGAGAACAAAAACCCGTCACATTCCTCCCGTCAAATCCACCCTTTTCAAGTGCATTTCAAATAGGTTCAAACCGCCGCGGCGGCGACCAGACGAGCGCTAATGATGCTGCGGGCACATCCCGCCGGGGAGACGGATGGGGCTGGGGGACGGTGGGTTTTGAGCAGCTTCCAGAGCCGACAGATGTTTTGGGGTGCCCAGGACAGGGTCCTGGGAGGAGCGCAGTGGGATATGCTGGGAAAATTTTAGTCCCACTCTTGCCTGGTTTTTCCTGCCGCAGGCAGAAGTTTCTCTCCCCAAACCAGGCTTTGGAGGAGGGGAACAAGCATCAAATTAATTTTTCTTAGGAACTGGAGCAAAAAAGCCCCAGTCTCGTTTCCCAATTGCACCTGCATGCACGCACCCCTCAGGTCTGGTTGCTGTTAAAGGGAAAAAAATGGGGTGGAGGTAAAGAGATTTTTGTAGGTGGTGACAAATTCCTGTGAAAACGTTTTTGACATGAAATCTTCTCCCATCCAAGTTCCCTCCCGGCGGAGACGGTGAGCGGCTCTCCCCCCACTCCCATACCTGGCAAAGGGCCTGAGCTGCTCCGCCCGCCGTGTTCTGTGGGGCCGGGGGCCTGTGGAGGGGCACGCAGGTTTTCCCCATCACCAGGCTCTGGCTCACTCCCCGGAGCTCCAGGGCCCTGCCTTGCAGCAAGGCTGACACTGGCCTGCCCGCAGCCCCTCGGTCCCACCCCGGGGCTCGGCTCCACCGCCCCGGGCTCTGCGCCGCCTCCAGCCCAGCGCGCCGCGGCTCCGGGGCTGCCTGGCTGGTGATCGACGGCTCACTGCCGGAGGCAGGGAAGAGTCTCTGCTGGGAAAACTGTTTCTTTACCCTCCAAATGTGCCTGTTCCAGCATTTCTGCAAGGCTGGAGCATCTCCCCTGGGAGAGCCTGGCGTTGGAAGATGCCCAAGGGCCCAGGACAGTGTGAGCATGCTGGATGTAGCCACGGGTCCCAGGCCTCAGGATCCCAGCCCCCATCTGTTTTTGTTTTCTCCCAGCAACAGCAGAGCCCCCCCACTCCACCCCCAAGGGCTGCAAATTGTGTCCACGTTGCTGCAGATGGCGAGTCAATTAAAACCATCTTTTTTTTCCGCCCCAGCAGAGAAACCTGGGCCACGCAGTCCCCAAGCCAGAACCGGGCTCTCGGTCAAAACAGCATCCAAGCAGAGCAGGCGAGGGATAAGGGACACACCTCCCCTTCCTCACCCACGCTGGTGCTGTGGGACTGGGGAGGAAGGATGGCCAGGATGATGGGGCCACTGGTCCAGGGGCACAGGGGCTCCATGCCAAGGGGCAGGAGGGGGTGCTGGTAAAAGTGAGCACCTGGAGCAGGGTGCAAACACCCTTCCCACACCCCTTTATCTGTGCACCCTCCCCCTCGACTGTCCTCTTCCTGCCCTTTGAGCATCCCAAGCAGGCAGGCTGCCGTGGTGTCACAGCAGTGCCTGTGGTGTGGTGGCAGGATGCTGAACCTTGGCCCTGCCCACCCTCCCACCACAGCCCCACAGTGGAAGCCAGAGCCAGGTGGTTGTGGGGCATTCGGGTAAAATAAGGACAACTGTTCCAGGGCAGTTCCAAAGTAGTAAGGACACATTTAGTAGATCAGGAGAGGATGGACCAACATGGTGGGTAAGAGAAGGGGAAGCAGCCTTGCTAAATCCCCAGTGGCAGAGCGCAGTGAAAGGCGCTGGAGGGAGCACGAGCACACACAGGTGGATAACCTCACACACGTGTCCCTGTGCCCCCCGCCCCAGGCTCTCCCACGGCAGCAAGCACCACCTCCCACTTCAGATCCCCTTTTGGCATCAGGGTGCAAACCCCTTGGAGCTGTGGGTGCCTGGCTTTGGCCGGCACTCAGCACGCACAGCCAAGGTGGTCCCGACTCACAGCTCTCTCCGTGCCTGTCCTGCTGGGCACAGGAGGCTTTTTGGCATGGGGAATGTAGAAAAGCCAACCCAATCCACACAGAGTCCTGGGGCCTCTGGCAGCCCCAGCCAGTGGCACAAGGATGTGTTCCTGCCTGCCAGCAGCCTTTCAGTGACTGTGCAAGAGACCAAGGCAGGCCTGGGGCTGGCCATGCAGAGTGCTGAGCTCCGCCACGGGTTGGTAACTCCAGCGATTAAGGAATACTCAGGAGGAAAGCTGTTCACACTGATGATTTGGCTGGTTTCCTCGCCTCAATTAGCATGCAGGAGCTCACAATTCTCCAAAGGCCTTCTGGAAAGCCAGGGCATAGCAGGCTTGGGAGTTTTAATATTAATAATGCTGAAAGCCAGCCAGAAAAATCCCAAACTTTAAAACTACCCCAACCGGGGCGTTAGACTCTGCATCTTGTAGGTGCTGGAAGGAGCTGCAGGCCTGTTGGAGCCAAGGTCCTAGAAATGATCCTGCAGCTGCCTTGTGCCTAGAAGGAGCCCCTGGCTACAGTCCTGCTCTCATGTACCTATTGCCCATGGCAAAGGGCACAGGGTGCCTTTGGGGATCCCCCCTTCACCCCCAGCCTGGGATCTCCACGTGCTCTGGGGCTTAGTGCCTTTACTTTTCCATTGTCAGCCACAGACCTTGCGGCTGCTCAGCAACTGGGAAACCAAAGCATAGGACTGCAGCAAAGCCCTGCCCCTCCAGGGACTGCTCTGCACCTCCTCCTGCCACTGCCTGGCTACACAAGCCTCTTGCCAGTGTGCTGTGCCCCTCTGCGCTCCTGGTGGGACCAGCTTCAGCCCCCCAGCATTTTGACTGTGGCCTGGCATCTTTTTGGGGCACACTGGATCAGGCTCAGGCTCAGCCGCAGCGGGATTGGTGCACTGGCAGCCCTGCAAGCCATGCCCAAAGCAGCTCCCCCTCTTGCTCCGAGGGGGATCCTACCTCGTCACTGCACACTTCTGGGCCTGGCCCCATCCCACGGCTTCTCCTCCCGCCCCCACAGAGGTCGGTCCCCGGGGAGGCAGGGACACCATGTCCCTCTGAAGGCTGCAGGCCACAGTGCATTCAGTCACGAACAGCCACGCTGTGCTGCCTAAATTGGAGGCGCGGGTGCTGGCAGGCAGCGGTGCCTCCATGCCCTGCTCCAGCGCCTGGCATGGGGTTCAGGGGCATGCCTGGGAGTGGGGGGGCTGCATGCAACCCCCCCCCAGCTTCTCCTGTCCCCTGGGCACCCACCCTGCCTTAACCCAGGAAGGGGGGCTTTAACCCTTCTAACCAAGAGGAGGTGGCTGCAAGCCCAGGACCCCATTAAAGCCTTGCCCCAGGAAGGGACCCTGCTTTGGGCACCCTGTCCCACCTGCTATCCCCTCAAAGAGCTCCCTGTGCCCCCATGGCACGCTCCTGGCTCCCCACTGCAGCTGTTCTGCAGGAGGTACCAGCTGGGGCCGGCCCAGCTCCTGGCACTGGGGCAGCACTTTGCTGCAGCAAGCAGGGAGTGAACCTGACAGAACACTGTGCTGTGCCCACTGCAGGCCCTCCCCCGTGCCCGCGGCATCACCCCTCATCAGGAGGATGCACTGGGACAGGGATCGATGGGCTGGGAAGAAGCTGAGCTACACAAATGCACTTTATCGATCCATCAAACCCACCTGCTGGGAAACAGACCCCCCATTTACAGCCCAGAGCAGCAAAGCACTTCGCTGTGTCGCCAGCCGGGACACACGGGGAGGGGAGGGCGGGGGGAGGCTGCCACAGGCACACGCGGCCCCATCGCAGTGCACCAGGCCTGCCTTCCCTACCATCAGCCTCTGGGGAAGCTGGGGCTGGCGCTCTTAGGTTGTTTCAAGCCACTCGGCTTCCTCTGTGGAGCCGAAGAGGCAATGTCACACGCTAGGACGAAGCCCTGGAGCCGCGGTGACGCTCGGCAGCCCTGCTCAGAGGAAACACTCCGCGACAGGCTGTCACAGCCGGGCCACGCCTGCCACCTGGTGGAACGGCCCGGGGACTCCGGCAGGCACCCCGAGCCCCGCAGCCCCGGTCCTGATGCGGAAGTGCCAGGGATTCCCCACCTTGGCTAACCCCAAGCCAGGCACCCCTCAAAAAGCAGGCAGCGGCCTGAGCGTGCAACACGGGCACAGGTGCAGCTGCAGCAGCCAGCAAAGCAGGATTCACCTGCTCCAAAAAGCAGCCACACGATGCTGGCCTTGACCTCCAGAAGGGCTCTGCACCAAGCACGAGTGGTGAAGCTGTTCCTGCTTCATCCTACCCCCTTCCTGTGCCCACCTGGACAGCAGGAAAGCCCACTGCTGGCTCAGCTTTGTGTGGAGGCAAAGCTGAGCAAGACCCACAGCCAACAGCATCAGCAAAGGCAGAGCTCAGGGCTGAGACTCACTCTGCCCATCTTGGCTCTTGGGGAGTGTGAACAAGGCACAGCATAGGCAGAGGAACGAAGGCAGGAACAGGACAGCTGCAGGACACCTCTGGTGAACCTCGTCCTCCCATCACCCAGCCTGCCACAGCTCCCCAGGTGGAGCACACGAACCTTCCCAGATGTGCCACACGTCACCCCCATCCCTGCCAGCCCCCCTGCCCACCACAGGGCCAAGCAGGTAACACCCAGGGGCTCCCGGGCAGGGGCAGACACTGCTGCTGGTGCTCTCTCCTGCTCCTACAGCGATGGCAAGAAGGGCTACAGAGAGATCTGATGCTCCACCAGCCACCATCCACACTGGAGCTGTGAGAAAGACACTGAGAACAAGGCACAGCACAGGGATGAAAGGAGGGAGGTGAGTGGAGAGCTGTATGGAACGGAGACTCCAGGATGAAGTCTCATCAAGGAAGAAGCAGAATGACAGAAAGGACAAGTAGCATTGGCAACTTAATTCTTCATTCACCCACCGAGAAACAGAAATAGGATAATTTTTGGATGTATTTCATTTGGAAATGAGCCAAATTGGCAACTAGAATCAAAGTCTTCAAAAAGTCTATACAAAGATGTATCATACAAAATGTACAGGAAAATTCTCCAAAAAAACCCAGACAGACAATACAACAAAAGGAGAGCAGAAGACAGTTTGAAAGCACAGCTAACAGGTCCTGCTGCTGCTCCGGAGGGCAGGAGCGGCACCTGGACAACACACTAAAACACAGAATACATTACACTATATACACGACCGTACAAAGATCAGCCATCCCCTTTGGTCTAACCAGGAGCTCTCCAGCATGAAGTTAGGTCAGTTCAAACAATCTGCTCATGGAAGTGTTTGTTACATGCCGAGCAGGGAACAACGTCCAAGGGAATGAAATGGTCAACTCTAAACCAAAACCAGGATACAGCCAGGTCACCAAGGCTATGGAGTTTAACAGTCAGTTCTTGCTAACAAGGAAGTGCTTGGCAGGCCAGAGGGGTTACTCCATCTCCGTGAAGCGAGCGAACATGGCTTTCCGCACTGCATCTTTGTACGAATCCGCTGTGGAGACGCCATAGGAGCTGCCCTTGGCTCCCAAGCCAGCTCCTCTCATTCGTACTTGGGCCTGCAAGGGAAGAGAGACACGCTTCAGCTCGGCAGCGAGTGGCCAGACCACCATGAGGACACCAGCAAAAATCCCATCAGTCCAGCCAGCTTCCCAAGCTGCCCTGGGGATCCCCACAACCATAAATACCACCATGGACAGCAAGAGACTGGAGTATACCTAACACCCCATCCTCACTGGCTCATGCTGCTCTGACCCCACTCCAACTGCACAGCACAACCTGGAGCGCAGGCAAAGCCAGGAAAGGCAACAACTGGAGGGAGGGCAGCCCCTCCTGGGGGACTGAGGCCACAGCACCTCAGCCGTCAAGTGCCAACGGGAGGGAAGCACAGCCCTGCCTCTGCTTCAGCATCCAATGGGACAAACATGAGCAGGAGCCAATATAAACAGAGGCAGCTTTGCTGTGGCTGGTAGCTTTTTCCTTCAGAGCTCTTCAGCAGCAAGTGCTTCTGGTTAAAAAAGCAAAAAACAAAGGCACCAAATCTCCTCAAGGAGACACCCCTCTTTACTTACCTCAATGGGTGCTGTGATGCCCTGGCATTTTCTTCCCAAGCCCGAACCTTCCCTCCAGCCCATGGCCTGCAGCATCTTGTTCCCTATATTACTGTTGTCAAGGCCATCTTTGGTGGGCTGCTCGTAATTCCTGCAGAAGAAGAGTTGAGTTAACAAGTTACCCACACTGCTCACGGTGCAGTGAGGCCATTGCTGAGGAGCTTTCAGGTACGTACACTGTGCCTGCATCATAGACCTTCTTGCGCTTGGGCTCCGGGGGCTCGGGGATGCCGTACTTTTCCCGCCTCTCAGCTGCTCTGTCTCTGTATTTCATCTGCATAAAGCAACCACAGTTAGCATGGAATTCAAGACACTTTTGTTCATCTTTGAGCTATGAGAGTCAGATAAATGCCTGCTACTACACACTGCTGTAGACTGCAGCCCACTACTACTAACACCACCAAGAGCAGAGCCCCAGAGCCAAGCCCCTGGAGCACCATCTGAACCAGCAGCACTGGGGCAGGAAGGGACTTGCAGGTTTCTAGTCCCAGTCTGGCAGCCCTGAGCTAGAGGTGGAATGAGCCTTCCCTGCTACGCCATAGCTGTGGGATATGGGACACTTCTCTCCATGTAACAGGGCAGCTCTGAACCTTGGCTGGAAAAGGGGGTAGCTTACAAGGATTATCTCTAGTGACGTGTGTCGGGATAAGGAGAGCTCAACAGATCACCTGTGCAGGTTTTCCATTAGCTACTCATCTGCTCAACACTGACCTCTCTCTCACGCAGCTCCAAGGCTTCAAGTTCCTGCTCGGAAAGCTTTGATCTCCTATAGATATCCATGTTTTGCTGAAACAAGGAGAGAGATTCCCTTTAACATGAAATGCGCAACAGCTCTTCTTAAATGAAGCAGCTGACTTTTGGGAGAGCAACAATCTACTTACAGATTTTCACTTTAAGTTTTCCATATAGAAACATGCCTCATGGCTTTGGTTTACACACTGAATTATGACAACCAAGTATTTTCCTCACCATGTAGTTTAACTACCTTGTGCAAGTCGGACAGCTGCTGGTGCCGAATCAGAGCATCTTTGTTTGGGAACTGCCTTCTACACAGCAGACAGGCCATCTTCTTCCAGTCAGTCAGCTTCTCCTCCTCATTCTCCATTCTTTCCAGTAAGTCCTCATCGTTATCGCTGTCACCACTGTAGGCAGCCACAAGGCCACGCTGAAAAGGAAAGACAGCATGAAGGGGAGTGCAACAGTGCCACCACAGTTCAGAGAGCACAAAGAGGGAACACAGGCTGCAGATGTATGCCACAGGAGGAACAGCATGCTCCCTTTATTAAAGATGAAATCACGGAATGCTTGAGGTTGGATGGGACCACTGGGAGGTTACCCAGTCCAACCTCCCTGCTTAAAAAGGGTCCCCCCTAGCACATACTGGTCAGGACAGTGTCCTGATGACCTCTGAGTACCTCCAGGGAAGGAGACTCCACAGCCTCTCTAGGAAACTTTTCCAGTGCCCAGTCACCCTCACAGTACCAGTTCTTTTTCTCATGTTCCCCTGGGTCAGGGATTCCTAAGGGCTGGCCTTGGCAGTGAAGACTAAAACAAAGGTGTTAAGTATTTCAGTCTTCTCTGCCACCTGTGTTGCAAGGGTCCCTGTTCTATTAAGTACTGGACTCACACTTTTACAGTAATGCAACTCAAAAGAAATACATCCTGCGGTGGCTGCAAGAGAGCTCCCACTAGCCAAACAATACTTTTAAGTACAACCTATGTGGAAATCTCAAAACCCCAACTGAGCTTGAGGCTAGAAAGAATCACAGCTGTCCTCAGTGTATCCTGAGTCATCCTGCCTACTGCACTTGCACCACACCACTGAAACCACCAGCACCACTTTTTACAGGTGATGCCATGGAAATCCAGGTTAGAAAGCAAGTATTGGCTAGAGCTCCTCTACCATACTCACCTTTAATGGATTTTCATCATCTCCGTTTTTCAACACCTCTGGCAAGATCTGCTGTCGCTCAGACAGAGCTCCCTGGATGAGACGAGAATGCCATAAGCGAGGAGCTCTCTGTCACACGACCCCTCACCCCACACCACTGCCAGCACCTTCACCTTTTTCTCAAAGAGGGCAAAGCCTGCATCTGCAGCTGCTGACTCCTTCCGCTCCTCCTCCCTGGTACTCAGTGGCTGGAAGCTATTCTTGAAGTTCTCCTTCTGCTTGTTCAAACTCTTTGCCCAGCGCTCCATGTCTTTAGCAATCTGAAATGCAGAGTCGTTTGCTCACACAGCTCCTCTCAAAGCTATCAATCTCTTACGACACACATTCAATCTCACATGCAGCTTCAGAACAAGTCAACCCACTACCTTTTATTTTTAAACCACGGGACACTGGATGTAGTGCAGCTGTTTCCCTGTATACAGTGTTCAAAGATAACACAGCTTGCTGCTTTTACTGTACAAACCCTTCTTATCAAGCTAATCCTCTAAGTGACGGCTCAGTTATACTCCCACTGATCCTGGCAGGATTCCATAAGCACTCCTCCTATGCAGAGCTTATTTCTGCACTGAAGCCTTGCCAACTCCACCTCTCCTCAGCCCCCCACAATGCCTACAAAATGAAGGCATGCACCCCCACTGAATAACCTAGGATTTCCTTTGTCATGAAAAAGGAGAAATATCATCCTGTTCCACAGAGAAGACTTCATCCCAGTTATGATCCCATTCTATCTTTTACCTGTTGGGCTGTTTTACTTTTAGGCTTCTCTTTCTTCTCTTTCACTTCTTTGGTGGCGGTTGTGGTAGCTGTCTGTTGGTACGTGACGCCTTCCGCTGCAGGCATGTAGGTTTCCTTTTCGCCATCCCAGTACAGGTACTGCTGGGTTAAGGCATTGTAGTAATACTGCCAGAGGGAAGGAGAGGCAGACAGTTAAAACACCTCACACGAGCTCAGTGTCCACGGGAGAGCCCAAGCAAGGTGATTCACACTACTGCACCACACGGGAAGGCGTTTTGTAGAGTCCAAACAAGTTTTGCAGACTCCACAGAGGAGCCGAAAGGCAGGAAGTGGCTGAAGCCTCTGTCCCCAAACATAGGCAGTTCTGCCCAACAGCACTATGGAGAACCTTTTGCTTCTCCCAAGAGACGACCCACCAGAGCCCAGAGCTGGGTGCACTTTCCTGGGCATTCCACAACGAAATAGCTCAGTTACAGTGGCTGTGACAAGTGCTACTCCTATATGGGCCAAATGTGGAGGAAAATTAAGGAAAAGGAGAGAAAAATGCAGGGCAATACCAGAGGGAAATCAAGTCCCAGCCCCACACACAGTGCTGAGTTATCTGCAACATTTGGTATGTTGTGCACTTCAAATGTCACTCGTATGATGAGAGATAAGAAACTAATGGACCTTAACAGTTAAGACATGTGGGAAGAACTTGTGTTTACCTGGGAATTAGGATCATAGTAGAGCCCTGTTATAGGATCATAATAATATCCTGAAGATTCATCATATTGGTAGGTGGAAGTATCAGGGACAGCTGTAAAAAAATTAAAGTGTGGGACATGGTCGTTCCAGACGAATTCAGACAGGTATCTTTCTACATTTCAGGTAAAATTCGGAGATTATAGCAGCCACGACGGCAGACACGTCTGTAAAGGGCTCTTAATCACCCATGCAGCCAACGCTCTCCAGGGGCAGCTTCACCACGACACGGTGATGCAGCACTTGGCCAAAGCCGAGTCTCTCTTGCTACAGTGACAGAAACCTGTCCCCAAGAGCAGCTCCCGAGCACTTACCGTACTTGGTTCCAGGCACTACGCCAGTCGGAGGAGCCGTCTGTGCCTGAGTACTAGTGGTAGGTGGTGCTGATTGTGTCTGAAAAAAACCCAAACCACAAACCTCAATTAGAAAAACTGTCACCAAGAAAACAAGGACAGCGAGCCAAGGCGTGAGCAGCGCACCCCACACGTACGACAGCTAACTCCTCCTCACCAGCACGCCTGGCACTCACCTTCAGCAAAGAACAAAACCATCACAGAGAAGAAATGTGGACTTAGGACCACAAGCACTGCGACTAACCCACGGACACTCAGAAGCTTTGCTGTAGGGCACACTTTAAAAAGCAAAGGCTACAGCTAAGCCACATATCCCAGGCTTTGAAAGCAAGGACTCATCAGTGCTGTAATTACCGGAGAGTCAGGTGAGTTTGTCTGCTGATTATACAGCTGAGGACTCTGGGACACAACTGCAGCTGTGGTGGTAGTGACCGGAGCTCCTGCCAAAAAACAGCAGCAATGCATAAGCCAACTAATTTGTAAAACAGTACTGCATCCTAGGGCTAAAATCACTTTGTTTATAGTTTCAGCTACTAATTCCAGCTCCAGCAGCCAAACAAGGCAATAAACGTTCAATCTTCTACCCCGACAAGGAATAGTTTCCTTTTCAGGAGGAAATATTCTGCTCTCAAAAGTCAGCAATTCCTGGCCTCTACAGCTGTTAGTGCTGAACATTTGCTAGAGCTGCTTACACTGCTCTCATAAGTTCAAGGCATTTGTCAGTAGTCTGAAACTGGGGCTTCTCTCTCATCTTGCACGAGAGGTTCCACTTCAACAAATCTGTTACAGTTCTCTAGTAATGCATCCTCATTCAGACATCCTGAGAGCAAAATGAGCCAAGTCTTCTTTTACACAGCAAAATAACATAAAGGCTGAGGCAAAATACTATCACTACTGCAAAATTAACAACTGCTTCTCAGATGCTGGAAGCACTACCTGATATGGTAGCTGTGTCTGTGTCCAACACTCCTCCTTGATTTTGGTAGTACTGCTGATAATCTTGGGAATACTGCAAAGGGAAATGAATGACAATTCAAGGTGAGTAATTTGCACACCCAAATTACGACAACCTATTGGTTAGAGCACCATCTCTACTACTAACCTGAGCATACTGTGAGTATCCATCCTGACCTGACTGGAGGTAGCTGTAGTCAAGGGTGCTGCCCTCTCCAGTCTGTGGCTGCAATTCAAGAAGGTAATTTTTGTCAGGGACAGCTAAACTACTTTATTAAAGAATTTCATGCCCCCAACTGCCTGGGCTCCAAACTGATTGTGGAGCGGATGTGTCATGGCTGGATCTGCCATTAAACAGTCCAACCAAGCAAGTGGCCAGCAAGGCAATTACAAATCTGCATTTTAATTTTCAGGAAAGCAAGACTATGAGGAACAGTCTCCAAATCATACCTGAGTGGACGACCACTGAGCTGCAGCAATGGCTGTGCTTGCCACAGAGAATGCGCTGACTCTGTTACCGTCTGGGAGAAGCAGGTCTCTGCAATCACAAAAATCAGGCACCTGAGTAAGTACTGCTTTTTTCTCAAGTGTCTCCCTATGCAAGGAGGTGGAGTCTTCCCTCACACATGGATTTCTTGGCAGTTATAAAACATTTGTGACGTAATGAACGAGCCAAAACACTGCTTGTCAAGTTAAGGAACTTCAGGTTCATTGCTGTAGCGTCAGTATCAAGTCAGAAGGTCTCCAAGGAAACAAATGTGCTCTGCACACAAGTTACGGTGTTATCTTCAGAGGACTAGAAACAGGGGTGTGGGGAACACTGCTTTCACTCTCCTCATACACAGTGGAGAGCAGGATGCATGCAACACAAGAGACTTAAGAGAAGCAAAACTCTGGAGTTAGAATAAGCTTAATAAAAGCCTGGGTGACAAGAAGAAGCCATCCAATATAAAGGGAAGGGGTGGGTGTGTGAATTAAAAAAAAAAAGCAAAAAACAAAAATGCAATTGACTGCTATCACAACTCACTTTCTGGCACTCTTTGCAAAGTCAACACCAATTGTTTTGCCATCAATTTTTAACGGTGGCTGAAGACTTTGTAAAATCTGCAGCAGTTGAGAAGCATCCTACAACAAAAAATACTCATTATTATGAAAGGCAGTTTACTGAGGGGGATTCAGAAGTTCCCCAAACTCCACCTTTTCACGTAGAGCCGCTGAAAAGAGCTAAAGATGTAAAAACATCTCCATCTCCTCATATTACATACATGCAGAAGAGCACAGTGAGACCCATAACAGCCCATGTGAAAATATTGAGCATTTCCCTGGGTCACTAAATATTAAGTATGTTCCAAAATCTTAGCTTTATCAAGATCCAAATTACTCCAAACGGGACAGCAGCAAAAACTGAGATCAGGCACCTGTTTTAATCCAACCACCTGCATTCTTCCAACTAAAGCACATCCAAACAGATCACACTGCTGCTTGAGTCTGATGTACAGACTCACTGAATCATTTACGTTGGAAAGGACCTTTAAAATCATTGAGCCCAACCGTTAACCCAGCAATGCCAAGTCCATCATATCCCCCAGTGTCACGTACACCTCCAGGAACAGAGATTCACTGCCCTTCAGGGACCCCATGCCAGCACACGACCTCCCCGAAACTTAGGCGGTTTTTCTTGTACCTCACTGCACTTTCCTCTATTTCAATTTATGGCTGTTGCCTATTGTCCCATCCTTATGTATCCTTGAGAATATGTTTCTGCTGTCCCTACACCATCTCACTGGATGCTCCTGAGAAGAGCAACATCTGCCCCCATCCCTCTTCAAGGTGGAAGAAGACTAAATCCATGCACCTGCTCCCACACTGTATGCCCCAGATCTTACAATCTGTCAATGAAGTACAATCCCACACCATTATTTTTGCAATCCAAGCACAAAGCTAAGCTGCAATCCAGAACAGCACTCTGCTACAAAAATAGCTTTTCAGTGTGCTCCCAACATCCCACTACCTTCTTTCAAATTGCAGCTACCTATCATCAGCTTTGACACACTCTGTCCACCAACACTCCTCGAATAGGGCCAGTCCTTCAGACAGCTCAGGGCTCTAAACGCTGCAGGGATGGAAGGAGGTTAACCAGCTGTTCCGCTCCAGAACACCAGTAAGGTCCTCACCATGGCAGAAGACAGCTGCACAAATGCAAAGCCTCTGTTCTGCTGAGTCTGCTTGTCTTTGATAAGACGAATATTATTGACGGCCAGAGATGCATACGGAGACAAGGCAGTCATGATGGACTCCACTACTGTGTGAGGAGCAATGTTTCGGAGAATGATGGCTGAGGAGAAAAAGTACGACATTAGCAGCTCACACCATGGCTTTGCAGAGTATTTCAAGTCCTTCAGCTTGGCAGGCTGAGGTACAGGAAGGATTTTTAGTGCCCGTGTTAATGTTTCACATTCTAGAATAAGTCAAAGATCACTTACTATCACAGTAATAATCCACAGACTGAACGGCTTCTGCTGCTCCAGGTGGTACCTCCTGCTCTGAATCTTTGTAAGAAGACAAAATATTTCAGTCAGGACATGGTTCATTCACTGCAAGCCCAGCATTTCATAAACCAGTCTAGGACCTACATGGAACTCTGGTTCCTACATAGGCCAGAAAGTTTCCCACAAAACTGAACATAAAAGAGATCTCAGTAACATACCGAATTTGTCCGCTCCACAGCGGAAGCATTTTAGCCTCCTTCTGAAGTTGTAAAGGCAGCACTGTGACAAACAAGAGAAGCCTAGTAAGAATGCGGATAATTTTAATAATTCTGCATTTGCTGTATAGTAAAAAACCCCAGACATTCATGCAAAGTAACACAACAGAGCTAAACCCACCAGAATAATCCAGAACATTGAAAGTCATCCTTATTTGCACCACAGCTGCTTTTCAGAACATGCCAGCTACTTTCTCCCTAGTCATCCCAAATTAGTTAACTGTGTGGTCTTTAGCTTACAATCCTAGGCACAGTGACTACTATAAAAAGCACAGTGTTAAAACGGAACACATGCTGGGAATAATTTAACTTTATAGGGAGCAGGAGCAGGTTTGATTCAGGTGTCACTTTCTTTAAACCACTGAGCAAGTGGAGAGCTCTAGAGCCAAGACAAACTCTCCCATAAAAACGTGTTGTACCTTATTGCAGAGCCAGTCCTCAAATTTAGGCCTTGGGTTGCTGTAGTGCATTGCAATCTGCTTCCCTTGAATCACCAGCTTTTTCTGCAAAAAAAATGGTTTCAATTATTCCTGTATCAAGACACACATGTCCATTTTCCCATGGCAGAGCACCCTTCGGAGGAATCAGTGCTCCTGAATTAAATGGACAACATATGGGGAGGATGTGGAGGACAACCACCGCCACCTACACCCTGCCCATCCAATCCTGCAGAGAGGAGGACGAGGGCAGTAAGAGAATGGGATGTGGAGCAAAGATAAACGGAATCAGGGAGTGTTGAAAAAGCTGCCAAACACTAAACGCTGATATGGAACCAGAAAGTGTCTCGAAGGAGACAGAGTCCTAATCTGCTGCGTTCAGATTAACACATTTTTAGGAGTCTCTTTGCCCCCACATTTCTATTCACTTCTGGCATAGCACTGAGCGACTTTTTAAACGTGTCCTTAGGTGACTGCTTCACTTCGTCCCCTACTCCAAACACCCCAGACCTTTTAACCGCATTTGGATTTACTTTTCCAAGCACACTTCAGAAGCGTCCCCTTGAAAATACAGTAACTCCTCCCAAAGGGACCCTGCTTAGACTTCTTGAAGGCTGGATTACAAGTGCCATCAACTGAAACGTAACTCAAGAGTGGTTTCATTTGACTATTGCATCAGTTCAATTGGAAGCCTGCACAAGAGGTTTGTGTTCTTCATTCAGGCAGGAGCTCTCCAAAATGAGTAACTAGACTGCACGTGAAGCTTCTCCAGGGGTAGGAAAAGTTCATAATGCTTTCAGTACATCCTCTGACTTCAGAGGAGTTAGGAATTTACAGCTATTAAGAAGCCTTGACTCTCAGCCTCACGCTTTGCCAAGCGTGGGTACGCCGAACGGCCTTTCAAAATATGGCTATTGACATATTTTGGTCTAACAGGTGGAAGCACATCTGAGGAAGTGCGTATTAGAGGCCACACCCCAGACACTGCAATGGCAGAACCATTTTTACAGCAGGTTGGCTTTCTGCAGAGGTACCACAGTGTCAGGACCAGTGGCTTTTCTGGTAATAGGGTCTGACACAGATCTAGCATGTAGCATGAATAAGGCTCTCACATTCTGCACAACTAAACAGGGCAAAGCCATTGCTCCTACCGGCAGGAGGGAGGGTTGGAGGGCCCAGCACTCACTGGATGTGCACACATAGAAACAAGGCTGCTGGCATAGTTGCAATACATCATTCTGTCATCTAACAGTCAGCAACCCGGCTGCTGGGGACAGGCTATGTTTTCCCTACCACTAAGGTGGCTGGTTAATGGAGTGAATTTGAATATATTTCAATAATATGCATCAGTATAGCTTTGTATATATTAAAACAATTGATTTCTGAAAATATGCTCAGCATTCATTTCTTGATATTAGTCTTTCCCCTGCAGCCACCTGCCCTAACTGAGCAGCACGTCAGGAAAAACAGAATTCGAAAGCTGCTCTCTGGCTGGGGAAACCACCCATAGCGTGGCACATATGAAACACTATTCCAGCACAAGGCATATGACAACTTCCATCTGCTGGAACTGCCATGAATCCCATTACGGTGCCATTTCTTTATAGTAACATGAACAGAGCAGAAAAACAGACATCATACTGTCATGGGACCGCTGTATCAAATATTCAGGTGCAACAAAAATCAGCGATTTGATGCACTTTGCTCGCTTTGAGAGCATTTTAAGTTCTGTTGTTAAAATAGGTTATAAATACTTAAAAAAGTAGCGAAACCAAGTTGAACTGTTTGCAGTGCTACAGGAAAATCTAATGGGAAAACAAACCAGAGAATTCTTACTGCATTTTGGCTCCTTATCAAGTCATAGTAACAAAAGAGCCAAAATACAGAGCCTAACAGATGTGAGAACTCACTCGCTGCCTAATTTAGTTGAAAAGAACATGCTTTTTCCTCTAGAAGAGCCAGTTCCCCCTCTTTAACCGGGGTAACAGATTACCGCCAAGAACTGACACTTCTCTTTCAGGGTTAATACCAACGTAACACAGATGTGGTGCTTTCTCTGACAACAGAGAAGGAAACATCAAGTGGAAATAAGCTAGGATTCTCTAACAACTACTAGCCAAATCTTCATGAGCCAATTAAATGGAATTCAAGTCATTTAAAAAATGGCACCTTTTACCAAAGTAGAACTTTCTCTCCTAGTTTTACCTTATATGTTACAAATTTTAATATATACAAAGCTTTTATTCTTTTAAATCACTGTTATGGAACAAACCACTCCTTCCACCTCTATTTTTTCCTTTTTTTTTTTTTTTTTTGTTAAACTGTACAGACTTGTTCCATTTTCAGGAATATCTAGACTTGGTGAGTGAAGCAACCTGATTGGCTTCCATCCAGCTGGTAGCATCTTGAAAGTGATAAAACTCCACGAAGGCGAAACCACGGCTTACACCTAGAGACAGCATTCAGATATAGACGGGATACTTGTGTTAGTCAGTTCCTTTAAAACAGGCGAATCTCTCTCCAACTGCTTCATTACTTCATGACAAAGCAGCTTTACAAATGCGACGTCAACTGCTGGGATCTGCTCGTTATTTTGCCATGGCAAGGAACCAAGCTGCCTTAACTGGCTACATTGCACTCGATTTGAATCCATGTTTAAGGGTAACCATGCAACACACTACATACTATTAAATGGGTTTATACTATTATTACTTACCAATACCTGTTAACAAAACCCCCTGTAGACAGACTTCTTTTAACATGTTGACCAGCTATCTAAGTCTTCCAAAAAGCCACATTCCTTAGCCATGGCAAACCTTTTTTTTTTTTTTTTTT